>JABTTQ020002687.1:0-50000 GCA_016081115.2 Rehmannia glutinosa
TGTTGTTTGTCAGGAAGAAAGATGGGTCCCTACAACTATGTATTGACTATCGAGGATTGAATAACATCACCATCAAGAACAAATACCGTCTTCCATGGATAGCGAGCTTTTTGATCAACTCCAGGTGCAAGGTGTATTCAAAATTCGATCTACAACAAGGGTATTATCAATTAAGAATACGTGAGGAAGATATATCAAAGAAAACATTTCAAACCAGGATATGGTCATATTATGAGTTTGTGGTTTTGCCTTTTGGTTTAACTAATGCCCTATGCTTTCATGGACCTCATGCATTGAATATTCCATCATTATCTTGATCAATTTGTGGTCATTTGCATTGATGATATTTCGGTATATTCAAGACCAAGGAAGAACATGAACAACATCTAAGAGCGGTGTTGGAAAGGTTACAACAGAATAAACTTTATGCCAAACTTAGCAAATGTGAATTTTGGTTAGACAAGGTTACCTTTTTGGGTCATGTAGTGTCAGGTGATGGAATCTCGGTGGACCCCTCGAAAGTAGAAACAATTGTGAATTGGAAAAGACACGAGAATGTAATAGAGATCGAGAAGTTTCTTGGAGTCGGGCATTTGGATACTATCGTAGATTTATCAAAGATTTTTCCAAAATAGCGATCCATTAACTAGGTTGACTCGAGAAGCAAGTTAAATTTGAGTGGGACGATGAATGTGAATTTAGTTTCCAAGAATTGAAGAAACGACTTACAACAGCACCTATTTTAGCACTTCCTGAAGGAAATGTAAACTTTGTTGTCTCTGATGATGCTTCCAAGGAAGGATTGGGAACTGTACTTATGCAGAATGGAAAGGTAATCGCGTACACATCAAGGAAGCTCAAACCTTACGAGAGGAACTATCCAACACATGATCTAGAATTAGGTCTATCGTTTTTGCTTTGAAGAAATGGCGACATTATTTATATGGAGCGTCATTTGATTTACTACGATCATAAAAGTCTTAAGTATTTGTTTTCACAAAAGGAATTAAACTTAAGGCAAAGGAGATGAATGGAACTTTTAGAAGACTATCATTTTTCCATTCAATATCATCTAGGAAAAGCCATTGTAGTGGCAGATGCTTTGAGTAGAAAAGCAAGTTTGGCTAGACTAATGATCAGAGAGTGGAAAGCGTTAGAAGAACTGAGTTGTTGGAATCCTGAAATAACATGTAGACATCTTTTATGTGTTAACTGTCAGTAAAACCTACCTTGTTGGAAGAAATAAGGGTGTCACAAGAGAAAGATCTCAAGTTCCAAAAATTAAAAGAGAAAATCATACAAGGAAAGAGACCCGAATTTAACATAGGGAATGATGGAATCATACGATTTAGGAATCGAGTATGTATACCAAACGACGAAACATTAAAGAACAATATCCTTGCTTGATGAAGCTCATCGCTCGAGATATACAATTCATCCGGTGGGAACAAGATGTACAATGACTTGAAACAACACTCTTTGGTGGGCAAATATGAAGAATCAAGTTGGTGAATATGTTTCAAGGTGTCTAACTTGTCAACAAGTGAAGGTGAACATAAACGACCTTACGGATCACATGACCTCTACCCATACCAGAATGGAAATGGGAATATATAACTATGGATTTTGTCACGGATTTGCCTCAAACTAGAAATGGTGATGATGCAATTTGGGTAATAGTTGACAGGCTTACCAAATCAGCGCATTTCCTTCATATTAGAAAGACAGATAGTCTCCATAAACTGGCTCAAATATACATTAACAAGATTGTGAGACTACATGGTATACCTACTAATATTGTTTCTGATAGAGATCCAAGATTCGTATCCCGATTCTGGAAAAGCCTGCATGAAGCTTTGGGAACCAAGCTAAGCTTTAAGATTGCTCATCCTCAAACCGACGGATAATTGGAGAGGATTATCCAAATACTTGAAGATATCTTTGAGAGCATGTGTGTTAGACTTTCAAGGAAGCGGGATTCTCATTTGGCCCTAGAAGTCGCATACAACAACGATTATCAAGCAACAATCGGGATGGCGCCTTATGAAGCTCTATACGGAAGGAAGTGTAGATCACCCGTTCATTGGGAAATTGATGATAAATGGACTCCTAAGAAGAAAAGTACTACGTCGTCACCATTTACCAAGCTTGATCTAGTGCAAGAAGCTATCGACAAAGTTCAAATAATCCGAGAACGAATCCCGTGACTCAAAGCCGCGGAAAAGCTACGCGAGATCAAAGAAGAAAAAGATTTAGAGTTTGCAACTGGAGATGAAGTGTTTCTGAGATTGTCTCCACGAAAGGGTATGATTCATTCCAAGAAGGGTGGGAAATTAAGTCCCAGATACATTGGCCCTTTTAAAATACTGGAAACAATAGGAACGGTAGCTTATCGTTTAGACCTTCCGCCAAAACTTGCGGGAATGCACAACGTCTTTCACGTCTCAAGGCTAAAGAAATATCATCCCAATCCAGAGCCCATAATCAAGGACAATATTCCTCAAGTAATGAAGAATTTGACATACCAAGAGAAACCGTTGCGAATAATAGGTCGTCAAGTTCGAGAGTTGAGAAACAAAAACATTCCCTTGGTTAAGGTAGTGTGGCAAAACCACGATAAGTTAGAAGAAGCCACTTGGGAAACAGAAGAGGATGTGTGAAAGCACTACCCTGAGCTGTTTCAAGCAGAGAATTTGGAGACCAAATTCTTTTAAGGAGGGAAGGATGTAGGACCCCGAAATTTCGACTACTTGTAATATAGTAAATTTTGTATATGAGTTTATTTTGTGTGGTTTTTCCCTATAATATTTCAATGTTGATTCTTCCCGAATTTTAGGGTGGAATATATATATATATATATATATATATTAAGAATATATATATATATATTAAGAATATACGTATTTTAGTTTATTTAAATGGTTACAAAATTCTAGGTCTGAATTGAAGTATAAAAATTTATATAAATACCTAATTTGGATAACTAGTTCTTATAGGGGTCAAAACACAAATATATATAAGTATATATCTATTAGCTGATAGGATTAAGAATGGAAAACTCATCTAAGGGTGCCACCACTTGCTTAACCATGTTGACACTAAGCAAAATAAGGGTAGCTGGATACACGTGGGGTTAAGAGATTTAAATTGGTTCTATGATAAGGATTTAAACAAAACAATATAAAACTATTAAAAACACAAAGATAAGCAAATTCCTCATAGACTTAAGGAAGAAAGGCAACGGAAAAGGAAAAAAAAAAAAAAGAAAGAAACAAGAGAAAGCTAACCAATTTTGGAAACGGTGAGTGGTTTTCTAAGCTTAAATGTTTTAATCAATAGTATGAATTCCTTTTCATGTGAACTGGTTTGATTAAAAATAATTAAGTTGAAGTTTAGTGGAAAGAAAAACTTCACCCAATAAGTTGAATGGGTGTTAAGATTTTATTATATTAATTATAAGTTTTCCCAATTCATAACATGAATACATATGCAACCTGGATTTCATGCAATTTTGTACATTAGATTTCTTGGTTGCTTTGTTGTATTCATCTTAGTTGCCTAATCATTAACTGGAAATAGGACCAAGAAGTGTTCACCCTAAATAGATTAACATATTAACTTAAATAACATTCGTTCTTTGTCAGTTAATATTCTATTGTACAAATTTGTGAATTACCTAATAGTAAATTGGATTTGTTCATGCCGTTTGTTAGTTTGCTTTATTTTGAAATTAAGCTGAATTTCTTAAACCCAAATAATTACTTTTAAACCTCTAATTTGATTAAGAATATATATATATATATATATATATATATATATATCAGTTTTAGTACAATTAATTCAAAAATCATGCACTTTGTAATGTTAAGGATGAAAAAAAAAATGAATTTAAAATATTTATAACTAATATATTGTGGATTTAATGAACCTGACTAATAAAAACACTTATAAAAGAAAATTGAATTCATTATACAATGAACAAAGTTGGTACGACAATTAAAATAATTAAACTACTGGCACATTACTTCATGGATTGATAAATTTAATTTATGTAGTAGATTTAATTGGTTAGGATAAATTACTGTTACCATACCTCACTAAATTATTTTTCAAAATTGGTTACATGATCTGGAAGAAATATTAATCTATTATTTATTAATTTGCCTAATTGATTTAGTAATTAGAATGATGTTGTCAATTTGCTCAAGAAAATTATTTGCTTGTTGCATTACTGCATGTGTCTTGTATATTTGGTAAGTGTCGGGCCCTTGTGTGGTGTGGATAGAGCTGAGTTCGGCTGGTCAGGCACGGGCCTGCGGTCTTAAAAGGTTCTTCGCTATCCACCACCAAATCTCACCGCCTAAGGACGGAGTGTTCCATGGGTTGAAGTGGGTCGTATGATCGGTATATTCCAAAATATGACTTCTCCGGGCTTCGCGAGCCCCAGTGTGGAGAGTCGAGCCGTAGTATGGTGCAATAAGGGGGTAAGGCTTTACGCCAACGCGATAAAGTAGTGATAAGCGAGAACGGGGATCACTTACCGTTAATGAACGATTTCCCCCCGTTAATGTGAAATTTGAATTAATTGTGCTACAGATTGATTGAGTGCATGTTGCTATTGAATTGAAATGATTGCACCTATAAAGAATAATTGAATCTTTCTTAACATTAAACTTTTCTAAAAAGCCACACCTGCACACGCGCACCCACTCGCTGAGGTTTTCTTCTCCTCACGTATATATATATTTTCCTAAAAAAATATTTCAGGCAATAATCCGGTGACAAGGAAGGAGTTGAGGAATTTCCTTGATCTCATTAGCTAGTGTCAGGACAAAAGTATTTTGTTAAAGGTTTTGACGACCTCCCTATATATGTATATGACGTAGTTTGGCTAGAATAATGATTGTAATAATAGTTTTATTTATAGGAATTATAGACTTGGTCAGCTTTTCTCCTTTCTTGTAATTTGCATTTGCGATGTACGTTTGGCTTGTAATAACTATGTGAATATCATGCTCTTTTCTTAATAAATAATAGATTTTGGTTATTATAATATCGTAAGTTCAGGCGTGACACTGAGACATTCAATGGACCTCTCAAGAACATCTAATCATGACCTATTCTCAGACCTCAAAGCATACGAATTTGGTGAGAAGGAAAAAAACAAGGGGAAAGCAGTTGTGCCCAAGATAGCATTGTATTCTTTGGCAGTGAAGGGAAGAAAACCGAGCCAAAGTAGACCATTGACAAGAGGAAATTGCACTCATGGTAAAAAGATTCAACAAGTTCTTTAACAAGAACTATAAAATAAACAATGGTGAAACTCCCAGGAGACATTCAGCACCTTCCAAAGCAAGGGATGACAGACCGCCCAAGAGAGATGAACATCAAAGAATCGACTATCATAGAGTGATAATCGAGAGCCGAGAGATATGATCATAGAGTTGAAAAACTTGTGTAGGAATTGAGACAACCAGGACATTTTTTTGTTAACCTGTTCTATCCACGATCAACAAATATAGAAATGAGGAAGATAGAAGTGTCTTTAGGGAATGAAGACAAGAAAAGAAGAAAGTCATGATGGGGTAGGCTTTGAGGCTGAGCCAACCAAGTGCAAAGCGGCGGAGACTGCGATAGCGATGGCGACTACTCAAGTGATAATCTTGATGAAGAGGCTTTGATCGCCTCATGGCTAAAGAACAAGATCAAGAAGATGAGGTACAATCTAACTCATCTCATTCGATTCAAGTGATAGTGATTGTGATACACACACTTCGTCACCCACATATCTTTATGATTCATTAGGAAAAATAATGAAAGATTTTAACACATTAAAACCTCACACACACTTTTGAATGAGGAGAAAGCCCAGACTTAAAAGCCAAAACTCGGAGGTGACTAAAGAGTGAGTACTCTAAGTCAAAAATAGTGATGAGAACACTAAGTTGAAATTTGAAAATGCCAAGATCATAAGCGAGTTAGTTGCTCACGAGAAAAGAAGAAATGATTTTAAAAATGTGATTGTCTCATTTACAAAAGCATCAAATCATTGGATGAACTTATTATGAGTCAAAAAGAGTGTGGAGATAAGACGGGTATATGATTGATTCCTTTGTGCATAGTCAAGCTCCCGAGTGATTTTGGAGAAAGGATCCTCAAGAAATGAGGGAATCCAAAACCCAAAACACCATATGTTACATCAACAACCACACCAAAACATAATCACAATCATCTTGGCCATAGTTATAAGGAAAAGGAAAGAAGCCGATAGAATATCTTGAAAGGGACCAGTGAGAAGAAATTCGGACAAGTTTATCGGCGAGACTCTAACAAAAAATACTCTGTAAAAAGCCAAACAAAGCTACCAAAAGCCCTAGAGATTTCATCAAAGAAACACATGTGATGGGAATGGTATAAACTATCCAAACCAAGTTGATTGGAATAACCATGAGTAATATCAAAGAAAGACATGGGATATAAGCCAAAATGGCAAAGACCTCAACCTCAGCAAAGGTCATTCCCAAGGCAAAAGATCTATTATCAGCACACTTATGCACCCATGCACAACACCCAGAAATCCCACAACTACCCCAAGAAAGCAGTTGCTAAAACAAACACACATGCATATAGACAAAAGAGACAGTTGTATGATCTTAAAATCCCCCAAGCAATTTGCTAATGTGCATTATGATTATGGAACTGATAGATGGCAACCTCTTAGAGTCTGATCATCTGGCTATAGGTTGGTAGGAGCATCTTATAGAACTAACCCCCCAGGACCCAGGCAAGTATGGGTACCTAAAAACTGATTTCTTTGTTCAAGGAACAACTGAGTGCCAAGGAACCTGGTACATGGATAGTGGTTGTTCCGGACATATGATAGGGAATATAAGAAATCTGTCAAGATTCAAGAGGATGAAAGGTGCAAAAGTCATATTTGGAGGAAATCAAGCTCCAGGGGAGATCAAAGGCACAGGATACATCAGGAAAAATGGACTGGAGATTACAGATGTTGCATATGTTGAAGGTCTCAACTTCAACCTATTAAGAATCAGCCAACTCTGTGACAAAGGCTACAATGTGGGATTCAACATGAGGATATGCCAGATCAAGGATGCTGAATCTAATGAGATAGCGATGCATGGAACAAGGCAAAAGAATATATATGTAGTGGATTGGTTTATTACTACAATAAGCACATGTCTGCTAGCAAAGAGTACAGCCGAATCCCGTTGGCTGTGGCTTAAGAAGCTGAGTTACCTGAATTTCAAGACAATCAACAAGCTTGCAAGGAGTCATCTTGTCGAAGGATTGCCTGACTCAGTGTACAAGAAAGAAAGTATATGTGATGAATGCCATATGGGAAAGCAAATCAAATCATCATTCAAGGATAAGCTAAGTCCTTCTTGAACAAGGATATTGCATCTATTGCATATGGACTTATTTGGTCCTGTTGAGCCAGCTAGCATAAGTGGAAATAAATACACCTTAGTGGTGGTGGATGATTTTTGAAGATATACATGGACTATTTTCATGTGTAAAAAGAAGAAAACACTGCAGAAGTTGCCTCAGCTGATGAGAAGAGTTCAGAATTAGAAGAATCAAACCATTATAAAGAAAATATCTGACAGGGGAACTGGGTTTGTCAATAGGATTATAACTTAGTATTGTGTTGAAATAGGTATTGCTCATGAATTATCAGCAGCAAGGACTCCACAGCAGAATTGAGTAGCTGAAAGAAGAAACAGAACTTTCAAGGAAACTGCAAGGACAATGTTAGTTGAAGCTGGATTGCCTAAGAGATTTTGGGCTGAAGCCATAAATACAACATGTTATAATCAGAATAGATGCATGATAAACAGGCAATTAACTAAGACTCCTTATGATATTTGGACAGGGAGAAAGTCAAATGTTGGATATTTCAAGATATTTGGATGTAAGTGCTTCATCCACAACAATGGCAAGGGTAATTTGAAGGCTTTTGATGCTAAAGCTGATGAAGGTATCTTTTTGGGATACTCAGCTAAGAGTAAAGCCTATATAGTGCTAAACAAGAGGACTATGGTTACAGAAGAGTCTATCCATGTGGTATTTGATGAGCCAAATGTGAATAGAGAAGACATTGATGAGTTAGCTGATAAGCATAATCAGCCAACTATGCAGAAGAGTCCTTATGTTGAAGTAGAAGAGAGCACTCAACCCTGATGATGATGGGATAATTGAATCTCAATGACAGCTGGAAGGTTTGCAGTTGAATGATGATGAAGAAGTTGTTCAAGACAACTTAGCTGCAAGATGGCTGAATCCAGCAGACTTACTCCAACCTGATGTCAGATGGCTCAGAGACCATCCACCTAAGTTAATCATTTGAGATGTTAGAGATGGCATAAGAACCAGATCCAGAGCACAGCATGAAGCAATGTTCACTTATTTTATTTCTCAAATAAAGCCTAAGGATGTGTCACAAGCATTGGAAGACACACATTAGATTCAGGCCATGCAAGAAGAGTTGAAGCAGTTTGAGAGAAACAAAGTATGGGAATTAGTTCAAAGGCCAATCCACCAAAATGTTATTGGTACTAAGTGGGTATTCAAACAAGATGAATGGAGAAGGATCGTAGTCGAAATAAAGCAAGGTTGGTAGCCAAAGGGTGCGCAAGAAGAAGGTATAGATTTTGATGAAACATTTGCTCCTGTTGCCAGATTGGAAGCAATAAGGATGTTTCTTGCTTATGCTGCACATAAGAACTTCTCTGTATATCAAATGGATGTGAAGAGTGTATTTCTAAATCTAACACATTAGAGGAAGAAGTCTATTTTGAACAACCTCCAAGTTTTGAGCAGAAAACTATTGGAGATAAGGTCTACAAGCTCAAAAGGTATTGTATGGATTGAAACAAGCACCAAGAGCATGGTATGATACATTATATCAGTTTTTAATTGACAATGGATACACCAAAGGCAAGGTTGAGAACACTCTTGAGGATTCAAGATAGAGAGAGTATATTGCTTGTTCAAATATATGTGGATGATATCATCTTTGGATCCACAAACAAAGAGTTGTATGAAAAGTTTTCAAACCTCATGAAAGTCAAATTTGAGATGAGCATGATGGGAGAGCTAACTTTCTTCTTAGGTCTTCAAGTTAAGCAATTGAAGGATGGAACCTTCATAAGCCAAACCAAGTAAACCGTAGATTTAATGACGAAATTTGGTATGGAAGAGAAGTCATCAATGAAGATTCCTATGTATACATCGATTAAAATGGACATGGATGCGGATGACAAGTCGTTAATCAAACTAGATATAGAGCCCTCATTGGATCTTTGCTCTATTTAAGCAAGCGTGCAGACATCACCTTTGTTGTAGGTATATGTGCTAGATTTCATCTACACCAAAACAGAGAGTCACATTCTGCGGACTAAGAGAATCCTAAGGTATTTGAAGGATGCCAAGAAGTTGGCTTATGGTATCCAAAAGAATGAGGATTCAAGCCTGGTAGGATACTCATACTCGGACTATCTTTGGATGTAGAGTTGACGAAAGGAAAAGTACATCGGTACATGTCAAATGCTTGAATGATTAGTTTCTTGGTTCAGCAAGAAACAGAATTCAATAGCTACATCCACAGTTGAAGCAGAGTACATAGATGCGGGCAGCTGTTGTGCCCAAGTTCTCTGGATGAGATAGCAGCTGAGAGAGTATGATATTGAAGAAAGAAAAATTCTAATTATGTGTGATAACACTAGTTCTATTGCAATCACTCGAGAATCGATGTGCATTCAAGAACAAAGCACATTGATGTCATATATAAATTTATAAGAGATCATGTTGAAAAAAAAGACATCACCTTGGAATACATCTCAACTGTTGGGAAATTATTTTTAGATTTTGATGAATGCCATGTAAAACTTAGAATAGAAAGTTGGCACCTCATTTTTGTTGTAAATTGCATTGTAATAGATAGGGTTGGTCGAGCTGAGTCAAGTCAGCTATGCCTGAACATGCAAGAAGACAACTGGATACTTGAAGGAAGACTCCGCTGCGAGGCAGCTGAGTGTGGCAAAGAAGAGAAGACAGGAACTCGACTGAAGGTAACTGAGATACAGCTGAGTAAAGTATCAGTCAAGTCAACTCAAGACAGCCAATTCTCAAGTTGAAGTGACAGAAGAGTCATCCAATGATTGGAAGCTGACTCGAAGTAACCTGGGGAAGTTAAGAAAATGCAGTCAAGTCGAGATAACTGAAAGAGATCCGTTGCACAATAGTCAAGGAAATTACTTAAACAAGTAATACTTCCATACTGCCTTTCTTAAAGTGCTCAGTCCCAGAAGCGTGCAAAAGGAATAAACCAATGGGAAGCACTTTGCACACGTGTCGAACTACGAAAAAGTGAAGAATCATTCATATGAGGAAATGTCAATTCCAAGGACTGCAACAAGAGAAGCCAACGACCACAAGTGTCTTTTGAAAATAAGCCTATCTCTTCAACGGGAAGAGTTTTGAAAGATCACTATAAAAGGCTGAGGAATCACTCTGAGAGAAGGTTACCTGAACCACGAACATTCAAGCTAACATTCGAACTGTAACAAAAAAAAATTACTCTCAAGTCATTCAAATTCAATCCTCAAGCCTACATTACGAAGGAAATCAATCCAACACTCACCTGTGAAGGAAAGACAACTTCAATCAGTTGAAGAGGAAACATTTGAAGAATCAAGGGGTCTACATTCCACGGAGGATTGTAGGAAGGTTCAAGGTCGAACCAGTCTCAAGTTTTTGGAGGGCTACGTGATCAAATCCAAGAAGCTTGAGCAAGTGGGTTGTAGTAGCAAAGGTTTGCCCTGTGAAGAAAGTTTCGAGTCGACGAGAAGCCATTTGTGTGACCAAGGCATCTCGATCGAGTCCCAAAGGATCAAGTCATTTGTGTGATCAAGACTTGTATCCGGATGTTAACCACTTTGTATATTGATCAATACTTAGTGGATTCCTCCGGGAGTTGGAGAAGAGAGGAGTAGAAGAATTACCCCATCTTGAACCTCTATAAAAACTTATTGTGTCATTTACATTTCAAAGATTTCAATTTCGCATATTACTTTAATATCTCTTTGATAAATTTGCTATCCAATTGATAATCAACAAAGTGCTAAAACCAAGTATTAAAACAAACCTAACCAAATTCAAGGGTGTTAAGTCTTCGCTGAAAATATAACACAATCGAGTTAAGTTTTTAGTCAAAAACAATTTGAGTTATTCTATCAACGGCTCGATTAAGTGCATTTGAGTGACTAACTCTATTTGATTAACTAACTTAGTTGTCCATTAAAGACTCATTTGTGAAATATTAACTCGAACGTTTTAGAAGGACAAAATCGAAAAGTTGGTAAGGTTTATTCAACCCCTTCTAAACCTTACACTCACACCCCTTGGGACTACAAGTGGTATCGGAAGCGGTTGGTTCATTGAGCCTTCCGTGACTTTGGTCACTAAACTAGATCTCCAAATTTTTCAAAGGTTGTTTTAGCACTTGATCTTCCAAAACTCCTTTATTCATCAAAGTTATTATCAAGGAAGCAAATTTGACACGCATCCCTATGTTCACAATTGAAGAATTTGATGATTGGAAAATTCGTATGCGAGGCTCATCATCATCATTACGATGAAATGTGGATAGTAATAGAAGATGGGCCACTCCAAATCTTAAAAGTGAACAGTTTTGCAAGGAGAGAGCTGAATTTGAAGGAGAAGAGGATGTTGCTCCCAAACCAAGCGATGGTTGAAAACCAAGAAATTTGAATGGACAAATGATGACAGGAAAAAATACAACTTGGACAATGTGGCCAAGGACATTCTTTACAAAACTTTAGACAAAGTCATGTTCAACAAAGTCAAATCATGCAAAACGGCAAAAGAAATCGGGACAAGCTAACCTTGATTTGTGAAGGCTCGTGAGCAAATCAAGGAAAATAAACTATTTGTTGTTGTACAAAAATTTGAAAACTTTAAGATGTTTGCGGGAGAAACCTTGGATCAACTGGATGCTCGGTTCGTGAAATTACCAATGAGCTATCTCGCACTTGGAAAAGAATATAAACAAAAGGAAATGTGTATGAAGATTCTAAGAAGTCTCCCAAGCGAGTGGGATATGAAAGTCATGGCCATGAGACATTCCATGGACCTATCAAAGACATCCAACCATGAGCTATTCTTAGATCTCAAAGACTACGAATTTGAAGTGAGAAGAAAAGACCAAGAGGAAACAAGCGTGCCCAAAACAATTTGCTCTAATTGTTAAGGATGGCAAGAGAGCTGAGGTCAAAGAAATCATTGACCAAGAGGAAATTGCACTGATGGTTAAAAGGTTTAACCAGTTCTTCAATAAGAATTACCAAAGAAGCAAAGGTGAATCCTCCGAAGACACTCGGCTCCCTCCAAGTCAAGGAAGAAAGAACACCCAAGAGAGCGAGCATTAAAAAATTGAATATCAAAAGCGAGACAATCCAAGGATGGAAATAAGCGATCAAAAAGTTGAAAATCTATCTTTGGAACCGAGCAACCCGGTCACTATGCCATTGAATGCCCATATCCTGTAGTCAACAAATACAGGAATGAAGAGGAAAGAAAAGTCTTCAGGCAAAGAAGACAGGAAAAGAGAAAGGCAATGTTGGCTGCAGAGAGGCGAGCGATCTGATCAAGTCATAAGACACGTGAGACTCGGAGAGTAGTGAAGATGACTACTCAAGTGACTTTGAAGAAGAAGCCTTGATCTGTCTAATGGCTAAAGAACAAAACTAACCTGACCAAGAAGATGAGGTACACTCTAACTCATCACACTCAGATACTAGTGATAGTGATTGTGACACACACACTTCATCACCCACTGATCTTTATGATTCATTAGGCAAAATGATGAAAGATTTTGAATACATTAAATCCTCACACACACTACTAAATGAGGAAAACAGCCTACTCAAGAGCGAAAACTCACGGTGACTAAGGAGCCGAGTACTCTAAGTCAAATAGGCGATGAGAATAAAAGTCTAAAAATTTGAAAATGCTAAGTTAATAAGCAGAGATAGCTGCTATAGAAAAGAGGGTGAATGACCTCAAAAATGTGATTGCCTCATTCACTAAGGCATCTAAATCCTTGGATGATCTTATTATGAGTCAAAGAGAATGTGGAGATAAGACAGATTTAGGATTTAATTCCACTGTACTATGTCAAGCTCCAAAAGTGATTTTGGAAAAAGGATCTTCAAGTAATGAAACATCTCTAAAATCCAAAACTCCAAATGGTGCACACACATTGATTCCAAAGCACAATCACAAGCAAACTGGCCTTGGTTATAAAGGAAAAGGAAAATGACCCGATTGAGTATCTTTGAGAGGGCGGTGAGAAGAAATCCAATCGAGTTCCTCAAAGCCCAAACTCAAACATATGATGGGGAGATACTCTGTAAAGAAGAAACAGAGCTACCAAAAGTGGCAAAGGCCTAGAACTCAGCAAAGGCCATTCCAAAGGCATAAGAGCTATCATCAGCACACATATGCACCTAGGCACTACACTCAGAGATATCACAACTACCCAAAGAAGGCAATTGCTAAAACGCATGCACAGGCATACGGATTTAAGAGAAATTTGTATGAACGTAGAACCCCAAGCAATTTGCCAAGATTAATTATGATTATGGCGATAGATGACAACCTCTTAGAGTCAAATCATGTGGCTATAGGTTGTTGGATCATCTTACAATACTAACCCCTCGGGACCGAGGCAAGTATGGGTACCTAAAACCTAATTTCCTTGATTGCGGGTTCAAGGAGCGGTGAGTGCCAAGGAACCTGGTACATGGATAGTGGCATTCCCGGACACATGACAGAAACAAGAAAAATCTATCAAAATTCAAGGAGGTTAGAGGTGCAAAAGTCATATTTGGAGGAAATGAAGCTCGGGGGAGAAATAAGAGGCATTGGATCCATCAAGAAAAATGGATTAGAAATTACGGATGTTGCATATGTTGAAGGCCTCTATTTCAACTTGTTAAGCATAAGTCAACTCGTGACAAAGGCTACAATGTTGGATTCAATATGGGTGTATGCCAAATCAAGGACATGAAACTAATGAAGCACGTTGCAAGGATGCGGATAAAAAGAACATGTATGTGGTAGATTTGTCAACCGCAACACCGAGCACTTGTCTGCTAGCAAAGAGCAGTGAATCAAGTTGGCTATGGCACAAGAAGTGAGTCACACGAATTTTAAAATTATTAACAAACTTGCAAGAAGTAATCTTGTGGAAGGACTTCCAGGACTCGATGATACAAGAAGGAAAGTATATGTGATGCATGTCGAAGGGAAAACAGATCAAATCATCATTCAAAGAAAAGACATGTCCATCTTCAACAAGAATATTGCACTGCTACATATGGATCTATTTGGTCGAGTTGAACCCGGCAAAGACATAAGTGGGAAGAAATACACCTTGGTGGTAGTAGATGACTACTCAAGATATACATGGACAATATTCATGTGTAAGAAGAAAGAAACTCTGCGAAACTACCACACGGTGATGAAGAGAATACAAAATGAGAAGAGTCAAACCATTATCAAAATAAGATCGTGAGGAAGCGAGTTTGTCAATGGTATAATAACTCGATCTTGTATTGAAAATGGTATTAGTCATGAATTATCTGCGAGCAAGGACTCCACATCGAATGGAGTTGTAGAAAGAATGAATAGAACTCTCAAAGAAGCAAACAAGGACCATGTTAGTCAAGCAGGTGCCGCTAAAAGATTTTGGGTCAAGCGATAAACACATGCTATACTCAAAATAGATGCATGATAAGCAGACGGTGACAAAGACTCCTATGAGATTTGGACGGGGGAGAAAGCCAAATGTTGCATATTTTAGAATATTTGGATGCAAATGCTTCATCCATAACAATGGCAAAGATAATTTAAAGGCTTTTGATGCTAAAGGCGATGAAGGTATCTTCTTAGGATACTCGGTGAAAGCAAAGCCTACAGAGTGCTCAACAAGAGGACAATGGTTACGAGAAGAATCCATCCATGTGGTGTTTGATGAACCCAATGTAAATGGAGAAGACATTGAAGAGTCGGTGATAAGTTGAATCAACCAACGATGCGAAGAGTCCCTATGTGGAAGTGAAGGTGGAATTATAAGTCCGGATGAAGATGAGATAGTGAGTCTCAAAAGACAGTGGAAAATCTGCAATGACTAAGTGATGATGAGAGAGTTGATCAAAATAACACATTGCAAGACGATCGAATCCGGCTAACTTACTCCAACCTGATGTAAGATGGCTGAGAGACCATCCACCAGAACTAATCATTGGAGATGTAAGAGAAGGTGTAAATACCAGATTCAGAACTCAACAAGAAGCTATGTTCACTTGCTTCATCTCACAAATAGAGCCAAAAGATGTGTCACAAGCTTTGGATGACACACATTGGATTCAAGCCATGAAAGAAGAGCTAAATCAATTTGAAAGGAACAAAGTGTGGGAATTGGTTCAAAGACCTATCCATCAAAATGTTATTGGCACTAAATGGGTGTTCAGAAACAAGATGAATGAGGAAGGTTCTGTGGTGAGAAACAAAGCAAGATTGGTAGCCAAAGGGTATTGCCAAGAAGAAGGAATAGATTTTGATGAAATTTTTGCTCCTGTGGCAAAATTGGAAGCCATAAGGATGTTTATTGCTATGCAGCTCACAAGAACTTTATTGTATATCAAATGGATGTAAAGAGTGTATTCTTTAATGGATTATTGGAAGAAGAAGTATATGTTGAACAACCTCCAGGGATTTAAGCGAAGACTCTTGGAGATAAGGTATACAAACTCAAAAAGGCTTTATATGGATTGAAACAGGCACCGAGGCATGGTATGATACATTGTCACAATTCTGGATCGAGAACGGATTCACAAAAGGCAAAGCGGATAGAACACTCTTGAGAATTCA
This sequence comes from Rehmannia glutinosa, assembly GCA_016081115.2. NCBI lineage: Eukaryota > Viridiplantae > Streptophyta > Magnoliopsida > Lamiales > Orobanchaceae > Rehmannia > Rehmannia glutinosa. The sequence continues at coordinate 15,982 of JABTTQ020002687.1, forward strand.
AGATGGGAAGAGTATCTTTGCTTGTTCAAATATATGTGGATGACATCATCTTTGGATCCACAAACAAAGAGTTGTGTGATAAATTCTCAAATCTCTTGCAAAGTGAATTGAAATGAGCATGATGGAAGAGTGACATTCTTCCTTGGACTCTAAGTAAAGCAATTTGAAGGATGGAACCTTCATAAGTCGACAAAATACACCGAGAGATTTAATGAAAAAATTTGGTATGGAAGAGAAGTCTTGTGAAAATACCAATGAATACATCGATCAAAATGGACATGGATGCGGATGGCAAGCACGTAGATCAAACCGGATACAAATCACTTATTGGATAATTGCTCTATCTCACATCAAGCGGGCCGGACATCACCTTTGTTGTAGGTGTATGTGCAAGATTTCAATCTGCTGCTCCAAAAGAAAGCCACATAACTTGAGCCCAAAAGAATCTTGAGATATTTGAAAGGAAGCCAAGAAGTTGGCTTATGGTATCCAAAGGAAGGTGGATTCAAGCTAATTGGTTATTGGACTACGACTATCTTTGGATGTAGAGTCGACAGGAAAAGTACCTCCGGCACATGTCAAATGCTTGAAATAGGCTAATTTCTGGTTTAGCAAGAAGCAAAATTCAATAGCTACCTCCACAAAGGTGAACGGCAGAATACATAGCTGCAGGCAGGCAATTTGTTGTGCCAAGTCTTATGGATGAGACAAAGAATTGAGAGACTATGAGGTTGAAGAAAAGGAAATTCCAATTATGTGTGATAACACAAGTGAAATTGCAATCACTCAAAATCCTGTGTTGCATTCAAGAACAAAGCACATTGATGTTAGATATCACTTCATAAGATATCATGTTGAAAAGAAGGACATCACCTTGGAATATATATCAACTGATAAGCAATTAGCTGACATATTCACAAAACCATTATGTGAATCAAGATTTGAAGAACTCAAACATGAATTGGGGTTAATTGAGCTGAGTTGACATTCAGAAGACTCAAAGAAAAGAGATGGAACACGAAAAGATGAAAAAGAGTTGAACTCTTAAATCAGCAAAGTAAATCAGCCGTATCGGAGAATCAGCTGCATCGAGTTAGCTGACAGCTGAGTATTTATGTGCAAAGAGAGAAGAGTTAAATCAACTAAGGAATAAGCTAAGTCATTTATGAACAAAGTGACAAAAACGCAGTCGTTTTTACTAAGCGGGAATGTTTTTAAGAATGACGTTAGCATAATTATGGCGTGTCAATCAAAAGTCGCACACAAAGCTTATGATTGGATATAAATGCTGCCATATTAAATACGAGAGATTAAATGTAAATTGGCGTGCAAGATCTGAACCGTTGATCTTGATCAAATTTCAAAAACCACCCGCACGTCCTTTCATAACCCATACTTATACCATTTCATCCGATTTTCTCTCACTTTACCAAACAAGAAATTTTCTCTCAAAACCCTAACAAATCCTTAAGTTCTTTCTCAAAGTTTCGTTGGGTAAAACATCGAGAAATGGCATCTACTCATGACTTCGTCAAGTTGGGAAGCAAATCCACACGGGTCTCTTGTGGATTTTCGACAAGCATGATCAAAAGTCTCAACAAAACCGGTCCGACGACACCCTAGTAAAGAAGATAGCACATAAGTTGGAAAAGTCTTGAAACCGTTTTTGACGTTGGATTTATGAAGTCGATGTTGACCACGGGCCGCTGGAAGGAAGTAGCCAAGTCCGATCGCGGCCGCGAAAGTGGTCTATCTGACTAATAAGAAGCTGTTGAAAGAGGACTACCACAAATTGCTGGACATCGTTGCCAAATGCATATACATCAAATTTGGAAGCTTTGACGGTATTTGTCTAAAGCTAAGTTGATCGTGTTGGCTGCGATCATTGAAGAAAAAAGAAGGTGAACTGGGGCCGAGTTTGTATACTGAGACTCTTCCGAATATTGGGAATAAATCCTTCAATGAGGATGGTACGTTTGGAGGTTCCCTGGGATACGGCCTGGTGATTGGCCGAATGATGGAAGTAAAAGGAGTCCCTCTTCGACATGGAAAGGTGTTCCATATAAACAAGAGGATGTTTCGATCAAACCTCTCCTACAAGCCTGAAGAGAGCTTACGCTAAGAGGGCCGTCGAGTGAGGGGAATCGGTGACCACTGAAGATACTGGTATCTCCTCTCCTCCAAAGAAGAAGGTCTGCTCCTGCAGTTGCTAACAAGACTGCCCTGCAAAGAAAGAAAAAGAAATCTACACCGCCCCGCAGGAGTCACCGCCCCCGCAACCGTGTCTCCCGCCCTGCGACCATGATGGAGAAGGAACCGTTAATCCCTTCTCGGTGATCAAGAAGAAGAGGATCGCCACAACAAGGAAGGCGGATGCCTCTAAGACAAGCTGCGAAGGCATTTACCTTCAACGAACCGGAGGAAGTGGAAACGGATGTCCCTCTGGTGAAAACAAAAGAAGAAGAAGAATTTCCAAGCTCACGAGCTTGAGAAGACATTTGAACCGCCACTCAGTGGAAAAAGATACCCGAGATTCTTTGGAGAAGTAGAGTCTCCGGAAGTTATTGATGAAACGGCCAAGTCTCTGAGGCCGATCAACGAGGCAACTTCAAGACCCAGTTTGTAGACGTAAGCAGTGAGGAACAAGGAATAGCCGAGACAACCGAATCACTGTTGTGTGGTTGTATCCCCGCAATGAGATGCTACCGAGGGTGTGGAGCACCAAAGTTTGCTACCCTCAATACCTAAGCACGAAGGACAGCAAGGAGAAGATGACAAGGATGATGATGTAATGATCCTATCCCCACCATATCCAGACATCCAAAATCGTCTGCGAGAATGGAGAAAATGGAAGCCGAGTCGATCCAGGAAACGATTCCAAAGACCGGAATTCATTGAAGAAGAAGACGAACTATTGAACTTTCTTGGATTGACCAATGTGGTCCAAATCGGATGAAGAAAAGCGCATATATATCTTGCGGATCTTCAAGGACAAGGAGAAGGAGAGCGCGGGAGGAAGGCGAGGCTCGTGAAAAGGCGATATTTGTCCCTTTACTGGATCCACTAATCATACACATCCTCATCTCGACGTTCTCTCTGGGAGTGATGAGGATCTGGACCCTGCTGCTGCTACAGAAGAATTGGAGATGCGGCAAGCCATGCGGGAATCCAGGGCCCTACATAAGCAACGATTGTTGGAAGGACCGGGGAGTCCTCCACATCACGGTGGAGATTGATCCGATGGGAGTGGTGCGGATATTACAATTGTTGTCGCCGCCACCACTTCCCCTGACTCACTCGGAAGAAGGTGATAAAGAAGGCTGGCGATGAAACGGGATTGTGGGGACCCCGATCGAGCCAACCCCTAATGAAGGTGTTTTACCCACCGCCCCAACGGCTGAATACTCAAAGGGAACGGCCGAAAGTCGGAGACGAGTGACCCCATTCCAAATCACTCGGTGGTGTGCCGGTGGGAAACTCCTCCCGTTGCGAGCAAGGTCGGAGGATGTTGCAGCTAACTTCACAACGAATCTCGGAGGCAAAGTGGAGAAGGAACGAAAGCGAATACACAAAGCAAGTTGTCTCCGACGAGGCTCGGATAGTTAAGTTAAGATCACTGTCTCGGTTGAAGTGCAACCGCTCTGCGAGCCAATGATCTTCTTGATCTGCGATCGAGGCACGGGGAAGGAACTACCCGGGAGTTAACACTGGGCGAAAGTGCAATCCATGGAGTTGAGACTCGGTGGATGCCACCTCGAGAAGACACCAAGCAGTGACCGACACCGTCGAAGGGATCATCCAGGCCTCGCCGCACCGAGGCTGCGCAGGAGGTAATGAAGGCCAACGGGAGGTTGAGACTTCCGGGGTAAAGAGACGGACGACGAGAACATGCCTCCTACTATCATTGATCCATCCGAAAAGGAGATAAGTGCTCTTCACGATTCCCAAGACAACCCCGATGTAAGCTTTCGGGATCCGAAGGTGAAGAAGCGAAGTCATCCCCTATTGCCGATCCAAAAGACTCGGTGAGGATGTTCTTTCAAGCACGAGTAAATCGACCTTAAGTGCTACTCGCCAAACATTTAATTTTAATGATGAGCCACCCATGGAAATCTCATCATCGTCCGATGATGCTTACGATATGGCCGAGGACCAGTCAACTCATGTGGAAAACCAGTGAGACCGACGCCGAAGTACATTAAGGCATTGAGGCTCGGCAAAAGTCGGGTCAACTTCACAATGAGACCACGGTGAAACAGTCAATCGCGCAGGCTCCTCAAGGCTGCAAAAGCAGATCGACTCCACCGGGAACTTCACGAGCACAAGTTGTCATTGAGCGATTCCGTGCCCGTGATGATCCTTTTGTAGAATCATTTCCCTTCTCTCGGAGGTACCCGACCTCCCGAAGAATCGCCTGCTAGAGATCAAGAACGCTTCCATAAACCCCGATCTGTTATTCCAACAGACACCATCATCCCAGCAGACTTTGACTTTGATTTTTGCTGGGCGACTAGCCGAGATGTAAGGTTGACACCGTGAGGTTCGGGAAGTTTTCAAGGCCATATTTGCAGAGATAGAAAAGATGGAGAGGCACCAAGCGTCACTGGACATGAGGCTGGATAACAGAGATGCAAACCTTACTGCCGATCTACGAGGCATAATTGTCAAGATTCGGGAATGGTGGCAACAACAGCAGACAATGCGTGTAGAACAAGCTCGATATTTCAGGACATTATTTAATAAATTGCTAGTCTGGTTAGCTGAGAATGCTGATGCGAAGACAAGAATGCAAGAGAACATCGAACGAATGCATGAATCTCACACCACAGAGATGCACGGTTTGTGCGTGAACATAATAAGCAAGAGCTCTGTGCGTAGAGGAGAACGTGGATCGGAAGTTCACCTCCTCATGGCTGAGATGAAGCTAAGTAGTGAATCCACGCCACCCGCTCCGAATTTCGTGCGCAAAGATACTCCGAGAAGATTTGAAGCATAACTCGATTATCGTTGCTTAGACTTCATGATTGCTAGCTTGTTTCGGGGTTCCTCTCTCCTTTGATGATGCCAAAAAGGGGAAGAGGAATACCTAAAGGCATTGAAAGGATCAAGTCGAAAAGGAGGACCTTGTTTGTGAAGGGAAAAGACAAGTGAGGAAGAGAGAAGAGAGAAGAAAGGAAAATCTGTTGAGGGGAAGGTTCGAAAGATATGACCTTGATGATTGCTAGAACCCCCAACAAGGTCTTGTCACGGTGATATCATCGCAAACTCCCGATGACAAGAGCACCCATGGTGAAAAGAGAAAGATAGTTGAAGCGAGGGGATGAAGGAAGTGGAAGGAAAGATGGATGCCCGAGTTATGGATATTCGGAACAACATGGAGGCATTCCAATGACGAGAGACACCTATGTCATTTCGGATGTCGGAAGGCGAGCCAAGATCTGTTGATGATTTCAAGATGCTCACATCCGAAGGTTACGTCGCAAATATGTCCATGGCTCAAGCCTCGAGATTTATCGGGAAAAATGTCTCAAACTATGTGAAGAAGCCGAGCAATGAGACTCATCGGGCTCACTCTCGCTAGTCACTCGATGGGAAAAAGAAGGCCCTGAAGACAATACTCGCCCGAGAGGAAGAGGAAGAAGCGATGATGGTGGAGGAAGAGGTTTCGACCTAGACCTCCCCGCCAAAAACATTGAGTGCATAGATCCAGGCAAGAAAGGAGGGATCTATTGGGCTGGATAAACGAAGTAGCTAACCCGCAAGTGGCTAAAAACAATGTTGAGTATGTGAAGAGGATTTAAGAAGAAAATAGAAGACAAACTCGGCTATGGGAGGAAAGACAAGAAAGAAAAAGAAGAGATGAAGGTGCCGTAAAGGCTTATGAGAAAAAGAAGGCGGCCAAGATGAGAAGAAGAGAAAAAGGTCGAGGAAGATGATAGAGAGTCAAGAAGAGGAATTAAAGAAGGAGGTGAAGGAGATGAAGTGTTGATGTCCACCCATTCATGTATTTTACTATGTAAATACATCTTTATGTAAGTCTTACGTACATCAAATAAAAATTGTATAATTTCCATACTTGCGTAGATATAGAACGGCATGATTACCTTAAGTTCGTTTAAGATTTGATACACTCAGAAACAAATTTGTGTAAAGAACAAGGATGTTATGATCAATAAAAGATTGATTCTACGCATACATTATGTGATTCTACATTGTGCAGTACGTATCTTTCTTTGTTTAATTATTGAATGAATGTTTTAAGTTTTGGCATCATCAAAAAGTGGGAAATTGTTATGAAATTATTTTAGATTTTGATGAATGCCATGTAAAACTTAGAATAGAAAGTTGGCACCCCATTTTTGTTGTAAATTGCATTGTAATAGATGGGCTGGTCGAAATGAGTCAAAGTCGGCTATGCCTCGAACATGCAAGAAGACAATTGGAGACTTGAACGAAGACTCGCCGCGAGGGCGGTGAGTGTGGCAAAAGAGAAGAAGACAGGGAACTCGTGATGGTACAGTGAGATACAAACAGTAAAGTATCGATCAAGTCAACTCAAGATGACCAAGTCTCAAGTTGAAGTGACGAAGAGTCATCCATGATTGAAGTCGACTCAAGTCACCTGGGGAAGTTAAGAAAATGCGGTCAAGTCGAGATAACTAAAAGAGATCCGTTTGCGTAAGTCAAGGAAATTACTTAAACAAGTAATACTTCCATACATCTTTCTTAAAGTGCTCATCCCGGAAGCGTGCAAAAGGAATAAACCAATGGGAAGCATTGCACTGTGTCGAACTCGAAAAAGTCAAGAATCATTCATACGAGGAAATGTCAATTCCAAGGACTGCAACAAGAGAAGCCAACGACCACAAATGTCTTTTGAAAATAAGCCTATTAACTCTGAATGTTTTAAAATGACTAAATCGAAAAGTTGGTAAGGTTTATTCAACCCCCCCCCTCTAAACCTTACACTCACACACCTTGGGACCTACATCAACCGATAAGCGGTTCGACATATTCACATAGCCCTTATGTGAATCTAGATTTGAAGAGCTTAAGAATGAGCTAGGGTTAATTGAGCTATGTTAGGATACTCAGAAGACTCAATCAGAAGAGACAAAATAATAGAGAATGAAAAATGAGTTAGTTTCACAATTCAGCCAAGTAAAACAGCCTAGACGGGAAATTAGTTGTGTCGAGTTAGCTGACAGCTGAGTGATCTAATGTGAGAAGAGAAGTAGAGTCAAGTCACTTTTGGATGATAGCTGAGTTATTTATGAGCTAAGTGACCAAAACGCAGTTGTTTTATTCGAGCGGTAATGTTTTTAAGGATGACGTCAGCGTAGTTATGGATATCAGTACAAAAGATACACGGTTAAGTATATAATTGGATATAAATACTGCTGCATTTAATTCGGGGAAATTAATGCGGTCTCAATGGATAAATCCTGACCGTCGATTTTGATCAAGTTTTTCAAATTCCAAAAACTATCCTTTCAAGTCCAATATAAGCCAAAAACACATTTTCTCTCCTTACAAAAACTCTCTGCGTCTTCAACAAGCAAGAAAAACTCTCTGCAAAAGTTCGAAAACCCTACTTTCAAAACACAAGATTTTACGTATTTTTCACCGGCTATTTTCTTCGAAAAATGGAAGCATCATATGATTTCGTTAATTTATCTGAGAAGATCCACTCAGGATCGATAATGGACTTCAAGGGGATGGTGAAACAGGGTGCTGATGAAGCCCTGGTGAAGAAAATTGCTGAGAAACTCGAGAATTCTGGCATGAAGGACTTTCTCACCATGGAGTTCTCTCACACTTACCTAGAAGAGGTTTGATGCTCTATGTCAACGCGGAAGTGCATGATGATGAGATTCGCTCATCTGTTCATAGCAAGGCTATCAAGATCACTGTTGCGGACCTTGCTGAATATTGCAAGTTTCCTATTGATGGGCTAAAGGAGATCACCGAGAAGGATGTCAACATTGTTGCGGCTTGGAAAGAGATAGCCAGGCCTGACTCAGCTGTGAAGGTTGTTAATACAGCCAAGAAGGAGTTTATTAAGGAAGATTACCACAAACTGATGGACATCATGTGATATGAAGTTTGGAAGCTTTAACCAGCTGTCTTGGACTAAGCTGATGGTGATGGTTGTATCATGAAAGAAAAGAAGATTAACTGGGCTAAGTTTGTCTTCAGCCGTATCTGCCAAATCGTGATCAATAATTCCATCAAGGAAGATGGGACTTTCTGATGCTCTTTGGGGTAAAGGCAGCAGTCAAGTCAAGACAACTGACATTGATCCGTTGGAAGAAAGTCAAGAATATTACTCGATATAGTAATAAGTCCAAGCTGTCCAGTCTGAAAGTGTTTGGCCCAGAAATATGCAAAAGGAAAAAACCAATGGGAAACACTGGAGCATGTGTCAGATCCTGTAAAGCTGCAGAGTCGTTTAATACGAGGAAGGGTCAACATCACATCGTTGCAGGCCAAGAAAATACAAGCCAACGAACAATAAGTGTCATTTGAAAATAGCATATCTCTTCAACGGGCAAATTTTCAAATGAGCATTATAAAGGTTGAGGAAGCATTTGAGAAAATTTTACCGAACCAAGCACGAGCGAATCAAGCAATATTCAAGCAAGCATAACCCGCAATATTCTCAAAGTTTATCAAGAAAATTCCTCAAGCCAAAAACTCGAAGGAACTCGATCCAACACATTTGTGAAGGAAAGATTACTTCAATCGGTTGAAGAGGAAAAGTTTCAAGAATAAAAAGTGGTCTACTCTCCAAGTTGAAGGAGTTGTTGTGAGGTTCAAGGTCGAACCGAAGTTTCAAGTTTGTTGGAAGGTTGTGTGATCAATTCCAAAGGCTTAGAGAGAGTTGAAGTGGCAAGGTAGTGTCTTATGAAGAAGTTGAGTCGCATAGAAGCCAGTTTGTGTGATCCATTGTCTCTGGCGAGAACCGCTTGTAACTTGATCTGCTACCTAGTGGATTCCTCCGGGAGTTGGAGAAGAGTGGATTAGAGGAACTACCCCATCCTCGAACCACTATAAATTTGCTTGTGTCATTTACTTTCAGCATTTACTTTCTTAACAAAGGGTGTTAGGTCTTCCGTTATTGAAAGCCAAATCATCTAAAAGTTAAGTATTAGCTGATGCAGCTAAGTTATACTATCAACAACTAAGTCGAGTCTACTGAGTGGGTAACTTTGCTGAAGAATGCCAACCTAATTTGTCCCCAAGGACTTAGTTGATTTGAGTCAACTCGTTGAATATTTTAAAAGGACTAAAAAGTGAAAAATTGGTAAGGTTTATTTAACCCTCCCCCCTTCGAATCCTTACTTCACACTCCTTGGGACCTATAGAAACATAATCTCAATATGCTTCATCAATATTAATTCCAATTAATATTTCATCAAAACAAGTTTCTGTGTATCTGTGGGTTCAATTCCTAAAGTAGTTTATTCTCTCTCCCGAGTGCAAACAAACTCTTGATTAATAAGAATTGCAGGTGTCCCTACTCAATAATTAATATCATCTCCCAAAAGCATATAGAATTAAAGTAAACCCCCACAAATGTTGATAAATCCCCGACTTAGTACTCGTTTATGTTATGAAATTATTTATCAATATTTAGATCTCACCTCCCGAATTTTGAGCTAACAAATAAGACATGCAAATTATCGGCCATATAATCTACAAGAAATTAGCACGAAAACTAATAAATAGAACACAAGAAATGAATTAAAAAGAAACAATCAAATTAGAAATTAACATGAATCCACTAGGATCAAAAGATCTGCTTTAACATATTTGATTGCAAATTCATAGAAAAATCTGAAAACAAACAGTTCGACATTGAATTAAGTACAAAACAAAATCTTTAAACTATGATGATGGAACTCTCTTTTGTAGATGGATCCTTCTTCATAATCTTGAACCCTTGTGCCTTCACAGTTGGAAGATTAGGTGAGTGTTTTTACCCCCAAAAACTTTTTAGGGGTAAAAACACTCACCTAATCTTCCGCAAGTGTACAGTTGTCTAGTTTTAATATAGTGTAATGAGTAGGGTTGTCGTACCCACAAGTGTGTAAGTACGAATTATAAATTACCTATGTTATATTTGTCTGATCAATAATGGGTGGGTTTCTTAATTTATAGCTAACAACAATTAATTAAAATATAAACATGTAATTCTACGGGAGAATTATTCTATAGGTTGATTTCACCAAGTTATCACTTATGTTTGATGATCAATCTATTAATATCAAGCAATGGTTTATGAGTTGAAGTCCCAATTTAATCAACTATTTCTCTCGAGTGTCTAGTGATTTTAAATTATAAAACGAGATTTTGATATCTCTATAAAAATCTCAAGAATTATAATTCGAAAAAGAACAGTGAAATTTCTACAACAACTTCAGTGGATTTATAGATCTCTTGATTATATAATTTTCTATGTGGTGTTATTTTAGATCGGTATTAAATCTCTTCTCTCGAATGTTGCATTAACACATCAAGCATCAAAGTTTAATGATCAAAGTTATCAAGATGTAATTAATAAAAATAACACAAATAAACCACGAGTCGCATGAAATAAAATAGATCTACAAATCAAACACAAGATCAAACAAGATTACATCAAGCCCCTAGAAGATCCAATTAATTCATCAAATGGTTCACAAAAGTAGTTTGATACATATGAATAAATATAGAATTATGCCGAGAAAGAAAAGAGAAGAAAAAGGGAAGACTTATATTTGATGAGTTGATAGGTAATTCTTCAAGGGTTTGTTGAAGAATTAATCTGGTTCCCTTCTTATTATGTTGCCTTCTCTCCGTTTTGTAGATCCCAATGGGTGTTTAAGTTATGTCTAGAAGGGGCGGTTGAATAGACTTAACTAATTTTCATTTTTGTCCTTTTAAGTCGAGTTTTAGACACAATTCAGCTTAGTTCAGTTCAACCTTAACAGTAGAGTTAGCCACTCAACAGACCCAAGAGAGTTGTTGATAAGATGACTCAGCTAAGTGAGGTGACCTTTTTAAAAATACAACAGACTTGGTTTTTTTTGGAAGTCTTACATCCTTTGAATAAAATATGTTTTCAACACTTGTTTTTAGGTTTAGTTATTATCATAGACTTAGCAAATTTAACAAACAAAGAGATATAATATGCAAGAAATAAATGTGATAAATGTAAAAGACACTGAGCAATTTTATAGTGGTTCGAGGATGGGTTAATTGCTCTAATCCACTCTTCTCCAACTCCCGGAGGTAATCCACTAAGTAATGTGATGACTTTGTTACAAAAGGATGACAGATTCAAGCAAGCATTGATCACACGGTGGCTTCACTCATGGGACTCGACTCTTCACAAGACGATCGTCCTATTACTTTAGCTCTTTTAGACTTTTGGATTTTATCACGTAGCCCTCCAACAACTCCAAAGCATGGTTCAACAAGAACCTCATCGCACTTTCTTCAACTTGGATGTGTAGACCCCTTGTCTTTCAACAATGTTTCCTCTTCAATGATTTGAAGTTGTCTTTCCTTCACTAAGTGTGTTGGATCGATTTTCTTCGAGTTTTAGGCTTGAGGATAGAATGAATGTTTGAGAGTATTTTGCTCTTTGCTTGAATGTGTGTAGGTATGTGTTTATTGCAAAAGTTGTACTCTCTCAAATGAATTTTTCGGCCTTTTATAGTGCTTGTTTGAAAAATGTATCCATTGAAAAGATAGATCCATTTTCCAAACTACACTTCATGGTTGTTGGCTTATCTTGTTATGCAACATTTGATGTAGATAGTCCTGGTATTAATGCTCGCAAAGCATGCCTCGAACCTCTGCGCAGTTTCTGAGGAGCATCCCATTGGTTCCCTTCTTTGCACTCTTTCAAAGCAAAATAGCTTTATGGTTTGCAGCCTGTCATGTTTCCTCTTTCAGCCAAGATTTGACTTTGCTTATCAATGGACTTCTTCAGATTTTGAGTCTTTTTTGTTGCTTAACCCCTTTTATAGTCTTCTCCACTTATCTGGGAGTGACTTAGCCATCCGTCGGCCGATCGAGACAAAGACTTTTTGGTACTTGATCGATCCTTCACTACAATACTCACCGACACACAAAGAAGTCTTCACTTCGATCTTGATCGCTAACACGCAATCTTCAATTTGGATGCTTCGACTCAGCTAATAGAACCCTATCTATTACATAGTTTATTTTACAGCAGAATTGGAGTGCCAACTTCCTAATCTACGTTTTACATAGCACCATCAAAATCTATACAAATAAATTTTCCAACACGTCCTCAATTTCGTCTCTTGATTATTTTTCGTATCAAATTCTCCTTCTAGGTCTCCCGATGTTTTGTTGCTCAAAACTCATGCATTTTTATGGGCGAAGGCTTCATCTTTTTCTTCCATTCTTTTCTTATGTCGTTTAATTATCGATGTTTCCCATTAACTTCATCTTTTGATGTGTACTATTGTGTCTTCTTCTTCTCTTTTTTGGATGATATTTCTCAAGTGTAAAGTAATATTTTCGTGGTTTTTTCCGTATAAAGTTGGATTATTCTTTGAAGGATGTTTGGTAGGTACCATGGTATGCGTTGGATATATCATGGTAGAATGCATGTGAAATTTTAGTTCAACCACGGCACGAAGACATTGCACCGTGGTACATGATCGCGAAAATATTTTCACTATATCGCAAGTGTACAACGTAGTTTATAGAATAATGGCGGCAAGGTCGTATTCCTCGTGGATTGAATACTTAAACACTTAGGCTATAATAAAATCGTATTCCAATTTTATTGAAGCGACCAGAAAAATCAAGAGTTCATTATCTAATCAAAACAAGTAAAAATAAAATAAGTAAATTTATTTAAAAAAAACGAACTCCACAAGTCTTTTCAACAAATACGAAAGCAACACTAGGCACATAATCTCAACATGTTTTTTCCATATTAAATCCAATTAATGTTCTTCAAAACCAATTCATGTGTTTCTATGAATTCAATTCCTATATTAGTTTGTTCCTCCTCTTGATGATCCTAGATCATAATATTGGTAGTTGGGAGCCGCTAGATGGACTACACGATGGAATCCATCGAATCCTCGGTCGGCCTACTTGTCGAGGATTTAGAGGTGCCTTGAGGACCAACAGTTGTATCATTTCCAGCACATTCCAGCCTTTAAGATGTGCAATAGGCATGACGATTAAAGCATAAAGTTTCCGCAATATCTCTATTTTATAGTAGTCATGCTCATAATTGTAGACTAATTGATTTGTCTTACTCAAATAAATAGCAAAAAATATGTATAAGGATATTGTAGACATGAAATATTTCGTAATTTAAATAAAAGTTAGATATGCCTGATTGCCTTAATCACATGTGGACACGGAAATAAATCAAGCTGAAAAGCTCGACAAGTACACGTTCTCTTGGACAAATTGACAACAAAAGAATGCACCCTATTCTTCACAGAATAAATAAGGCTACTAACAGGTTACATGTGCATCTTCTCAGCCAGCGCACTTGCTTCTGTCAATCTCTTGATTGTATCTGTGGTGACTTCGTAATTCATGTTTTGGGCTACAATTTGTTGCTCGTGAATGATGTTTCGAATAGAATCAAGCAACAAACAAACTGGCAATTTCCTCGACCACACAAGTCTAGCATTAAAAACCTTTGTTGCATTCAATATCATGAACCCATAGCGTCTAACTGGACAATGTGCATGTGCCCACCTTTTCGTTACAGCCCTAGCTAGCTCCTCGTAGGCCTTTTCATTTGCATTTCAAATCAAGCTCATAATCTTCTTGAATCATTCAAAGAACAAGTGTCCGTAGCCTTTTGGTATAAGCTCACGACTTGACCTCGATAATTTCTAATATTTTACCTCAAGTGATATGTACATATACCATGCACAAAGTCAGGGTATACACTACCAACTACATTCTTAATAGTTTTTTGTTGATCGGATACAATGAGCATATTTTCAGGACATACATACGTGTTGTGTAATTGCTTCATAAACCATTCACATGATTTGTCCTTCTTCTTATCAGCCACACCAAATGATAATGGAAACACTTGTTCATTGCCATCTTTCATAAATCAAGCAACAAACAACACACCTTAAACTTGACCTTTAGGTGTGTGCCATCCACAAAAATTATAGGTCTACAACACTCATTGAATCCCTTAAATGACGCATGTAAGGCAATATAAACATACTTGAACCTATCATCGTCGTTAGTCTCATATAGTGCAATTGCACCAGGGTTCTCTTTTAATTTTTCAACTTGTACAAGACTACACACAACATCCCCCAAGATTGTAAGTGGTCTCCATGTATATAGTTGTAAGCCCGATGTTATGATTTCAATGCCTTATCATACAAAATGTATATCCCATGTTAAGCAGATAAATCATCAATAATATCCCTAGGCTTAAGGAATTGTCCCTCCTTTAGTAGTCTTGGCACAAACAAGGCTCCAATAATCTTCAAAGGCAATTCTCGAGGAGCATGTCTACTAAGATTCGCTTCACATGTATGATGTTGTTCGAATTTAGTCACCTTCTAGTTTCCTCTTGGATAGCATTAACATGAAATAAGAAGTTGTATCCTTTATGTTTGCAAACCGCCTCATAACGTGAAGTCGAAGATCGAGTTATTCTATACTCCACACGTTGGTGTAGATCCTAACTTTATTAACTTCTCTTCCTTGCTTTCAAGAACTGCACCTCTAAATAAGTCACGCTCAATGAATTAGGTGGTTCTTGTGTAATGGAAATAAGGTCGGGATATTGATATGACGTTCAATAAACCATCCAAGCATGTTGCGACCTAACCATTGGGAGCTCCATATGTTCAGCGTTTTCATTATCTATTTCGTTGGCATCAATTGGAGGTACTTTATTGATTGGAAATCGTATATTCCAAAGAACATGTTCGTCAATGTCTCCTATTATGATTACATTATTTGCATCATTCCCTTCACAATCATCCGGAACAAAATAGTCATCTTTTTTCGCCCAAAGTGATCATAAGTCAATAAATGATTAGTTCATCGGCAACATCATACTCTGGATCATTATCTTTTTTCTCGTATATATCACCATCACTGTCCCCCGATTGAACATATTATTTTTCTTGATGGATATGTTCATCACCAACAACATACTGGTCATCTTAATGGCCACCGCCCTCGAAATTATCATACCCCAAAATCATCATTAAATCCACCACCACCATCATCGTCATCGTCACCATCCACATGACTATTACTATTGATTTTTTGTTCATGCTCCAAGATCGGAGATTTACTTGGACAATTATTGGGCACAATATATTGAATATACGTTGGTTGATTCTCCAAGATCCGATATTTAATTGGACAATTATCGAGCGCATCATGTTGCATATATGTTGGCATGCACTGTGGTAACAAATATTCAAGGTTCACATCATCCCATGATCTTTTGGTTGCAAGGTAACAACTATTTAAGGTTCTTTGAAAATTTCAGCAACTCGTCGGAGGTCTCGTTCGCACATAATCAAGGATTTAACCTCACAGCCGCCTCAATTGGCATTTACATCGTTATGAACAATATCCAAAAATCCATTAAATGATATTGTGCACAACAACGTAAAAACGAGTATTTTGTCACCATTTCTATAGAAACTACCATCTCAAAAACCCCTCAATTATGACTTTATCATCCTCCATCTGAAACCAACACAAATATATTATCATCATATAAAAGAATAGGAAAAAAATATATGTTAAGTAACTCGATGTTGAGTTACAGATAACTTGATGCCAAGTCATATATACATAACTTGATGTGGTAACTCGATATCAAGTCACATAACTCGATATCGAGTTACATGTCAAGTTACATATCCCAGACCTGGTTTCGATCTGGTTTTGTTTTCAAATCTACTTATAAAGGATGAGCTAGAGATAAAATACATACAATTTTTCGAGATTTTATTCGAACCGCACTTGCCGCAAATTTGTTTTTAAAAGTTGAAGGAGAGAACAATGAAATCGAGAGAGAGAGAGAGAGAGAGAGAGAGATAGAGAGAGAGAGAGAGAGAGAGAGAGAGAGAGAGAGAGAAAGGGTGATGTTGTTTGTCAAAGTAAAATGCTAAAAGAGTATGAATATCATTTACTTTGCCAAAATGGCTAAAAAATATTTATTTTCGAAAGATAGCTAGTTTTTATTTTGGCATTATAGAAGTGGTCATTATGATCCATTTCCTCAATTGAAAATAGCACATGTTGAGGCACAAGTCCAGGCCAACAAGTATTGTTATTGTGGTTCACTGTGTTATCTACATGCATACAATCAATGCTTATTTTCCAAAAGAGAGTGTGAGATGGCGGTGATGCGGCGGAGTAGAGGCTTCTAGTGAAGTCCAGGAGAAAAGTGTGGAAAGAAAGCGAAGGCTCGTTGCTTTTTTCCTGGTTCTTTTTTTTTGAAGAAAAATGAAAAATTGCTCTCTCCCATTTGCTCCTCCCCGCCAGCCTTAGTTGTGTATTTATTTTTACGTTTTTCCAACTGCTAGTGAGATTAGTCTTTGGATTGTTTATGCTTAAACCAGAGATAGAGCCAGGACTTATTAATAGGGGGGCCAATAATTAAAAAAACAAAAAATCAAATGTATGTATGTGCAAGATTAGAAAGTTTAAATATATTACATTTGCATCAAGAAATACATTAATATTCATTTATAAATATTTACAAAATAATACATTAAATTATTAATCTATTAAACCAGAAGTTTTTTCCTTGGATATCACAAAAATCATCTACAGTTGAATCAATATTTTTTTCTTTTTTTTTGTAAATTTCTTTTTCAATATAGACTAGCAAACAATTATAAGAAACTCATCTTCCATTTTCATTTCATTCTTTTGTTGAATAGAAAAGGTATTTTTCAGATGATAATCGGAATAAATAAGGCCCACAAAATATCTATTTTAATAAACAAGCCCATGTAGGGCTATAAACAAGATGAGTCGAGCCGAATAGAGTATTGTCAGGCTTCTTCTAATTTAATCGAGCTTCAAAAATTATGTTTGAGCTTGTTTTGATTATTAATTGAATCAAGCTCTAACGAGCTTTAGTCGAGGCGAACACAAATCGAGCTCGAGTAGCTTGATATTCTATACATATTTTATTCTTGTTTTACTAATCTAGCCGAGCTCAACCGGAGCTTTACATTTATCAAACGAAAAAATATATTCAAGATTGATTCGTTAATATAACAAACCGAGCTCAAAGAGCATTTATGGATCGATCCTGAATCGAGTATTGAGTAGGTTGATTTCTTTTTCAACCTGTGGCCATGTAGCACATAATTAATTTTATGCAACAAAATTATTGAAAGGCCTAAGGGACTAAAATATAATACATATATGCATAGGTAGTGAATCAAAAAAAGAAAATGTTTTTTTGGGGGACAAGGCCCCCGAGACACCATGTCGTCCGCCATTGGTTTGGTCCATAGGTTTTATATAAGAAATGAAGAAGAGAAGGAAATAATTAATTAATAAAAAATTACATAATTAACAATTAAAACTAAGTTTTGGAACTTAGTCTAATAATTAAACTTACAAATATTTTTTTGACATGTTTTTTTATTACAAAAGAATGGTATTACGCACTTAACTAAAAATTATTGCACATTGAACTAAGAAATATTACGAGTTTTAAGTGAATGTATTACATGTTTAATTAAGTGAAAAGGTATTACTTGTTCAATGTAAAAGGTTTGCATGTTAAACTAAAAAGTATTATTTATTTGTAGAAACGTATACATATTTGCGAAAAATATTACTTATTCTTCAAAATCATGTTAATTTTGTTACTCGAAAACATATATTTTCAGATCAATTAAAAGTGATATTACGGCACCACCTAATATTACAAAAATGTCAACGCCCCAAATGATACTATGTCACTACCTAATATTATATTACAAATTTGCCACCGCTCCAAAATATTACTTTTTGAAAACTTATATTTTTAGAGTAAAAGTGATATTTTATTATTAAAAAAAAACGAATACTTTTAAATTATTACCACACCCAAATATTAGCTTAACATTTACAAAATTATAACCGCCCTTTTGGGTAGGGTCATGGGTCGCGGATCTCACAAAATGCGACCCGTGATACGGTCTAATATATATGAGGTTTTTGCCCAATTTTTCTTATGTTTCACTGACGTTCTTACATTTGTTTTCTTTTTCTATTTTAAATTAATGATTAAGATAATATTTGCAATTTTGCCACCCACTTGCAGTACGTAGTTGTTTCATTCAATGCTTTTAAAGCATCAAATTACAAACCCTGGTGCAAAACACGTTTCTAGTACTGGTGGTTAGTTTTGTGGCCAAAGTCTCCTGTTCATATTGATATCCATATATATAATATGTATGAAACCAAATTACAACAATAATGAAGTCACAAAGCTGATCACCTCATGTTTATTTGTAATATATATCATGTTAATTTTGGCCAACCCTATCCCCATAAATCATAATGCCTATATATATACCAGCAAACCAAGCTTCCTAACTCAACCCTTGCAATTAATCTGATCATCTGGCAATTGTTCTCTCTCTCTCTCTATAGAGAAAAGCAAGCATGAAGCTTATAATAACCATATGCTTTTTCCTACTAATGACCGTAGCTGCTGGTGATGCAACATTATCCGAAAAAACTACCAAGTGTCCATTTCGATATCTGTACCACTTCGGAGATGGAGTTACAGACATTGGAAACTCGATACGCGTTATGCCTTGGTTTGATATGCCAGCTAAAAAATATCCTTATGGTAAGACTTATCCAGGTTGGCCAACTGGTCGCTGGTCTGATGGCCTTGTTGACTTCGACTATACAGGTTTTCTCATCAATTCCAAGCAATATTAATTAATTATCCTCACAAATTAAATATTTTCTTTTCTTTAAATACGCGTACATATTACGGATATATATATATATACATCCTTAGCTTAACGAGAAATTCGTGCCTATGGTTTAATTGCAGCTATTGATTTTGGGCTGCCATTTATTGTACCGTATTTGTCAATGGATCGTTATACCCGGTACGATGGAGTCATATTTTCAGTGGCAAGAAGCCCAGTACTTGACCATTCGTTTTTCAAATCCAAGGGCGTTGTTATTCCGCCTTATGCTGTTTCCCTCGGTGGTCAAATGAATTGGTTTAGAAAGTACCTTCAATCCATTTGCCTCAAACCAAAAGGTTTATTATCATGACACAACAATTAAATACCCTAATTTCATTAGCTGGGTAAATAATTTATTTTGTATTGTAACTTGGACTACTCTCAGATTTAGTCACCTTCAAATTTTAGGCCAATATCTTTTAAATATTTGAACATTTAATCCTATTTCAACCGAAATTGTATAATTTTATCGGAAATTACTGACTATGACTTATCGGAGCAAACAAGTCAAAAATCACCAAATCACTAAAATCTCTAAAGTTCCTAGTCATGTTAGCAACTATGGGTCATAGTTAGTAATTACTGTAAAATTACACAATTGCGGTCCAAATCGGATTAAATATCCAAATGATTACTTATATATGGGACTAAATCGCAAGTAGTCCAAGTTACACGACTAAAAAAACAATTTTCCCTCTTTATAGGTTTTGTGCATAAGTTATCTTGACGGATTAATTACTTACTACTGTAATTCAAATTTTAATTTATGCAGATTGTGTAGAAAGGCTTGAAAACTCTCTTATATTGATGGGTGACATTGAAGGCAATGACATTGGCTACTTATTGACACAGGGCAAGACCATTCTGGAAGTGCGCCGTTATGTGCCCTTAATAATAAAGACCATGATAGACAGTGCAAGAGTAATCACCTAAGACGACCTAATTCTTCAAATGCTAATAAATTGAGTTTGAGAAAAATAATATATTTGAATTTAAAATTAAATCTGACCATTAAATTTAAAATTTTAAATTCAATAACGACCGGCTAAACCTTTTCATCAACGTATACAGGAGTTGATCAGATTGGGTGCGACGCGAATAATAATTCCAGGAAATGGTCCTGTTGGATGTGTTCCCTATATTCTTACTGCATTACAAACAAATGATCCCACGGCATATGATGATATTGGATGTTTGAAAACCGTGAACAATTTTATCGTGTGGAAGAATGATAATCTTCAAGACGCCATCGAAAATCTAAAACGTGAATTTCCCAAAATCACCATATACTATGGCGACATGTACGAAGGTGTCCGATCAATCATCGCCAATGCATCAATTATAGGCAAGTAGTACTGTTTGATTGATCTTAATTTCTCTTGATTTGTGGATTATAAAAGGTTTTTTTTTTTTTTAATGAGTTATTGTGCTTGTATTGTATCTGCAGGTCCTGATAGGAACAACATGGCACTAAAATCTTGCTGTGGAATTGGAGGAAAATATAACTACAATAGCAAAAGAGTTTGTGGAGATAAAGGAGTGCCAGTTTGCCCTAACCCAGATAGACACATATATTGGGATGGCATACACTTTACACAACAAGCTTACTACACTATGGAACATCTTCTTGTTCAGCCAGCTCTTGGGTCCTTCAACTGCACGTCAAAATTATTAAGTGCCGTCATGTGAAAAAATAATATCTAGATATCGCCAATAAAGCAATATCAATATTGTATCAAGCTATTGATGAGAATAAGTAATGGTGGCATCGAGATACTGTATAAATAATGAGCCGCCACTTATCGCTATATATGAATGTGTTACTTATCATATATTTTGATTTTTCTTTTCGAAGGTTTTGCCTTTTATCATGGAATTTAATAATTACAGGATCGATCCATTTGGAAAAATAAGTAAATAAATGGAATTTTTATTATAATATACGTAATCAGAATCAACATTACACTTTGTTAGTGTTATACACCATTGTATATCACTAAGGATTTTTCGTTAAACTTGTGAAAATGGGCAACAAATTTTACAGCTTAAGGGGAATATGTAGGATGTGGCGGTAAAACTATTGGTGAAAGAATAACAACACTCTAATTAAACAATAAAAATGTATGCATACACTAGTATACTTGTAATGTTTTTGCAAAGATACCAAAAAGAAAGTATTAACTTCATATAATAAGTTAATAGGGATGATATTTGCTAACACAAGCTGATGGAAAAAATTCACTTTTGGTCCCATTAGATTTACCTCCTGATGATTTTAGTCCCATTGTTCTCACTTTTAGTCCCAAATCGCATGTTTGACTTTCAATTTGACATGTTTGACCGTTAATTTTTTAACGGTGGGACCATTAGTGAGACAAGAAAAATCTTATGGGACTATTTTCAAGACATGAGACTAAAATCATCAGGTGCTCAGTCTAATGGGACCAAAAGTGAATTTTTCTCTAAAAACTAAATATAAGTAATATATTTTAGAAAATATATTATCATTAAAGTTACTATTTTTTTATTTATTATAATTAAAAAATTGACAAGTAAATTAAATGATAAAATTTATAATTCAACTTATATAAAATAAATTTTTTGGAAAATAATTTTTAAAAATAAATGTTAATTAAATTATTTTTTTGTGAATGTGTAATATAAAAAAAAAGATCCAATACATGTATCATTTATTTTAATTAGAAAATTAGCAAAGTAATTTAAATGATAAAATTTATAACTCAAGTTGTAAAATTTAAATTTTCTGAAAAACAACTTTTAAAAATAGATGTTAAATAATTTTTTTTTGTAATGTGTAATACGAAAAAAAAGATCAAATACATGCATATATAACCTAGTGCACGTATGTGTATATATATAAAGTTTGATTTTATTTTTTTGGTCCCTATATTCTTGTCCTAGGATATTGATCTCATATAACCCAGTACATGTATGTGTATATATGTAAAGTTTGATTTTTTATTTTTTTGAGGAAATATAAAGTTTGATTTAAAAACATAAAAAATAAAAATATAATATTTGAAAATGAAAAAATAAAAAAATGTGAGCTAGGTTAACATTACTAAAAAAATTTAATAGTATTTCTAATTTAACTATACTAAAATATTTTAATAGTATTTTTCTAAAATTTTCTAAAATTTTAAAAATAATTCTTATATTTAAAAATTATGTAATTATTTAATATCGTAAAGTTTTTTATTTTATTGATAGTTGAACTACATATATTTTTCAAATCAAGAAGTGATTTAAACTATAGAAAATATAGGAAAATTATTTATTTTTTAAATATTTTAAGTAAAAGAATTTATTTTAGGAAATAAATAAAACGCACTGGAAAAATAAATTTTTAGAAAAATATTTGAAGGACAGAGATTTGTCTTTATTTTTCAAGTGGGACATTCACAATATAAATTTAAATAAATAATGCAAAATATAAAATTTAAAATAATTTTTATCATCAGTAATATTAAATTTAACCAAAAAAAGAATAATATGGCCATTTTTGGTTTAAAATTTAACTTTGATGTCCTGTGGGACCATTTTTGTCATTACAAGTTTAACTTTGGTGTCCTATGGGACCATTTTTGTCATCATAACGGTTTCCGTTAATTATTTCATGGAACAATATCAAAATTTTAGTTTTCCAGTCTTATGGAACTATTTTTGGTGAAAAATATCAATTTGGGACTAAAAGTGAGTCTAATGAGACTAAAATTATCAGGGTAAGTTTAATGAGACCAAAAGTGAATTTTTCTCCAAGTTGATGCATATGAAAATAATTCTGTCACAGCATATTTCAACCAAAAATTCTGCTTTGATTAACTAATATACTCTCACTCCTTCGATCATGAGATATATGTATCTATGTACTTTAATTGGTGGCCGTGCGATTTTTGGTTGTTTGTGGCGATCGACTGGGTTGGACAGGGCTTGGGGTTCTGTTTTTTCTCTTTTTTGGCAGGCGATGGTGGCTTGGGATCTGTTCGTATCTATGTATCTATGTATCTCTTCTTCTTTATGTTGCTTTAATTGGACAGAAACTGCGATTGGGGGCTGAAACTTGGGTGTTTTAATTTATTGGTGTTGATGGCCGGCTAACTTATGTGGAGTTTGGTATGGGCGTAGCTAGAATTCCCGGCCACTGCGGTTAGAAAATTTTTCGTTTGGCAGGGCAATTTTTGGGCCAAAATTTAAAAAATAGAAAATAATAAATATTGCATTAAAAAAAATCTAAAGATCCGACCTTACAACAATTTTATGTGGGTTTTCATGCTCTGAAAATCGCTTTATAATGACTTTATGCATGTTTGGGGTGACTTATATAAAAATTCATTTAGAAAATAAACTCTTAATAAGTGATTTTTCAAAATGTCTTTAATCCTGTCTTCTCTAGAATGGATTTTTATTGATAAACAACTTATCCAAAAAATCCATTACAAAGTAACCATCAAACAACAATTATTATGAAAAATGACTTTTAGACAATGTTTTTAAAATCAACCCGAACCGACTGGGCCGCCCGGGTAAACTGGGAACCGCTCCTAAGATCAGTCCGGTTTCGTGTGTCATCCGAGCGACAAATGGCCTGTATCGACCTGTGTTGGGAAATTAATTTTTAGATTTTGATGAATGTCATGTAAAACTTAGAATAGAAAGTTGGCATCCCATTTTTTTGTAAATTGCATTGTAATAGATAGAAAATGGTCGAAAGTGAGTTGAGTCACTATGCCAAGATATGCAAGAAGTCAACCGAGACTAGAAGGAAGACTCATTGTGAGGGTGAGTGTGGCAAAGAAGAGAAGACATGAACTCGATCAAGGTGGTGACCGAGATGCACGGTGAGTGAAGTGTCGATTAAGTCAACTCAAGACAGCCAAGTCTCAAGTTGAAGTGACAGATGAGTCATCCAATGATTGGAAGCTGACTAGAAGTCACCTGGGGAAGTCAAGGAAATGCAATCAAGTCGAGACAACTGAAAGAGATCCGTATGGAAAGTTATTATCATGGAAACAAATCGACACGCATCCCTATGTTCACAATTGAGGAATTTGATGATTGGAAAATTCGTATGCGTGCTCATCTATCAAAGATTACACGATGAAATGTGGATAGTAATAGAAGATGGGCCACCGCAAATCTTAAAAGTGAACACATGTGCAAAGGAGAGAGCTGCTGCGGTGAAGGAGAAGAGGATCTTGCTCCCGGACAAAGAATGATTGAAAAACCAAGAGTGAATGGACAAATGATGACAGAAAAGATATAACTTGACAATGTGGCCAAGGACATGCTTTACAAAACTTTGGACAAAGCCATATTCAACAAAGTCAAATCATGCAAAACGGCAAAAGAAATCGGGACAAGCTAACCTTGATTTGTGAAGGCTCGAGCAAATCAGGAAAATAAACTATCCGTTGTTGTACAAAAATTTGAAAACATTAAGATTCTTGCAGGAGAAACCTTGGATCATTTGGATGCTCGGTTTCACGTAAATTACCAATGAACTATCTACACTTGGAAAAGAATATACACGAGAAGGAAATGTGCATGAAGATTCTAAGAAGTCTCCCAACCGAGTGGGATATGAAAGTCATAGCCATGAGACACTCCATGGACCTATCAAAGACATCCAACCATGAGCTATTCTCGGATCTCAAAGACTACGAATTTGGAAATGAGAAGAAAAGACCAAGAGGAGAGAGTCGCTGTGTCCAAAACAATTTGCTTTAATAGTTAAGGATGGTAAAAGAGTCGAGGTCAAAGAAGTCATTGACCAAGAGGAGATAGCCATGATGGTTAAAAGGTTTAATAAGTTCTTCAACAAGAATTACAAGAGAGGCACGGTGAATCCTCCCGAAGACACACTCTCTCCAAGTCAAGGGAAGATAGGCCAACTAAGAGAGCGAGAATATCAAAAGGCCGAGTATCAAAGAGCCGTGACAACCCAAGAATGGAAAGAATCGATCAAAAAGTTGAAAATCTATATCGAACCGCAGTAACCCGGTCACTATGCCATTGATTGCCCATATCATGTAGTCAAAAATACAGGAATGAAGAGGAAAGAAAAGTCTTGAGAGAAAGAAGACAAGAAAAGAGAAAGGCAATGTTGGCGCAGAGATCGCCGAGACAAGCCCAAGTCAAAAGACGCAGCAGAGACTCGGAGAGTAGTGAAGCGGACTACTCAAGTGACTCGAAGAAGAAGCCTTGATCCTGTCTAATGGCCAAAGAACAAAACCAACCCGACCAAGAAGATGAGGTACACTCTAACTCATCACACTCGAGATACTAGTGACGATTGTGACACACATACTTCATCACCCACTGATCTTTATGATTCATTAGGCAAAATGATGAAAGACTTTGAACACATTAAATCCTCACACATACTACTAAATGAGGAAAACCGCCTACTAAAAGCCAAAACTCACAGTTGACTAAGGGCCGAGTACTCTAAGTCACATAGCGATGATGAGAATAAAAGTTTAAAGGTGAAAATGCTAAGTTAATAGCAGAGATAGCTGCTATAGAAAAGAGGGAGAATGACCTCAAAAATTTGATTGCCTCATTCACTAAGGCATCTAAATCCTTGGATGATTGGTCAACTGCAACACCAAGCACTTGTCTACTAGCAAAAAGCACGGTTGAATTAAGTTGGTTGTGGCACAAGAAGCTGAGTCACCTGAACTTCAAAACAATTAACAAGCTTGCAAGGAGCAATCTCGTGGAAGGACTTCCAGACTCAATATACAAGAAGGAAAGTGTATGTGATGCATGCCAGATGGGAAAGCAAATCAAAACATCATTCAAAGAAAAGAAATGTCCATCTTCAACAAGAATATTGCACCTGCTGCATATGGATCTATTTGGTCCAGTTGAACCAGCAAGCATAAGTGGGAAGAAATATACCTTGGTGGTATTAGATGACTACTCAAGATACACATGGACAATATTCATGTGTAAGAAGAAAGAAACTCTGCAGAAACTACCTCAGCTGATGAAGAGAATCCAAAATGAGAAGAGTCAAACCATTATCAAAATAAAATCGACTGGAGAGGAACCGAATTTGTCAATGGTATAATAACTCAAGATTGTGTTGAAAATGGTATTGGTCATGAATTATCACCGCAAGGACTCCACAAAGAAATGGAGTTGCGAGAAGGAAAAGTAAATCTCAAAGAAAAGCAAGGATCATATTAGTCAAGCAGGTCGCGCTAAAAGATTTTGGGTCAAGCAATAAACACAAAGATGCTATACTCAAAATAGATGCATGATAAAAGCAGACGGTGACAAAGACTCCATATGAGATTTGGACAAGGAGAAAGCCAAATGTTGCATATTTCAGAATATTTGGATGCAAATGCTTCATCCATAACAATGGCAAGGACAATTTAAAGGCTTTTGATGCTAAAGTCGATGAAGGTATCTTTTTGGGATACTCACCGAAAGCAAAGCGTACAGAGTGCTCAACAAAAGGACAATGGTTACTGAAGAATCCATTCATGTGGTGTTTGATGAACCCAATGTAAATGAAGAAGACAATGAAGAGTCAGCTGATAAGCTGAATCAACCAATCATGCAGAAGAGTCCCTATG
Organism: Rehmannia glutinosa; assembly: GCA_016081115.2. Lineage (NCBI taxonomy): Eukaryota > Viridiplantae > Streptophyta > Magnoliopsida > Lamiales > Orobanchaceae > Rehmannia > Rehmannia glutinosa. The sequence continues at coordinate 42,581 of JABTTQ020002687.1, forward strand.
TTGAAGTCAAGTTGGAATTAAAAACCGAAGAAGATGAGATAGTGAGTCTCAAAGACAGTGGAAAATCTGCAGCTAAGTGATGATGAGAGAGCTGATCAAAATAAAACAGTTGCAAGACGGCTGAATCCAGCTAACTTACTCCAACCTGATGTAAGATGGCTGAGAGACCATCCACCAGAACTATTCATTGGAGATGTAAGAGAAGGTGTAAAAACTAGATCCAGAACCCAACAAGAAGCTATGTTCACTTGTTTCATCTCACAAATAGAGCCAAAAGATGTGTCACAAGCTTTGGATGACACACATTGGATTCAAGCCATGCAAGAAGAGCTGAATCAGTTTGAAAGAAACAAAGTGTGGGAATTGGTTCAAAGACCTACCCATCAAAATGTTATTGGCACTAAATGGGTGTTCAGAAACAAGATGAATGAGGAAGGTTCAGTGGTAAGAAACAAAGCAAGATTGGTAGCCAAAGGGTATTGCCAAGAAGAAGGGATAGATTTTGATGAAATTTTTGCTCCTGTGGCAAGATTGGAAGCCATAAGGATGTTTCTTGCCTATGCTGCTCACAAGAACTTCACTGTATATCAAATGGATGTAAAGAGTGCATTCCTTAATGGGTTATTGGAGGAAGAAGTATATGTTGAACAACCTCCAAATTTAAGCAGAAGACTCTTGGAGATAAAGTATACAAACTCAAGAAAGCTTTATATGGATTGAAACAGGCACCAAGAGCATGGTATGATACATTATCATAATTCCTGACTGAGAACGGATTTACAAAAGGCAAAGTGGATAGAACACTCTTCAGAATTCAAGATGGGAAGAGTATACTGCTTGTTCAAATATATGTGGATGACATCATCTTTGGATCCACAAACAAAGAGTTGTGTGATAAATTCTCAAATCTTATGCAAAGCAAATTTGAAATGAGCATGATGGGAGAGCGACATTCTTCCTTGGACTCCAAGTAAAACAAAGTGAAGGATGGAACCTTCATATGTCGACAAAATACACCAGAGATTTAATGAATAAATTTGGTATGGAAGAGAAGTCTTACGTGAAAATACCAATGAATACATCATCAAAATGGATATGGATGCGAGATGGCAAGCCTGTGGATCAAACAAGATACAAAGCACTTATTGGATCATCGCTTATCTTACAAAGCGGCAGGCGGACATCTCCTTTGATGTAGGTGTATGTGCGAGATTTCAATCTGCTCCAAAAGAAAGCCACATGATCGAGCCAAGAAAATCTTGAGATATTTGAAATGAAGCCAAGAAGTTGGCCTATGGTATCCAAAGGAAGATGGATTCAAGCTAATTGGGTATTCAGACTCACGACTATCTTTGGATGTAAAGTTGACGGAAGAAGAGTACCTCAGGCACATGTCAAATGCTTGGAAATAGGCTAATTTCCTGGTTTAGCAAGAAGCAAAATTCAATAGCTACCTCCACAGCTGAAGCAGAATACATAGTTGCGGGCAGTTGTTGTGCCCAAGTCTTATGGATGAGACAGCAGCTGAGAGATTATGAAGTTGAAGAAAAGGAAATTCCAATTATGTGTGATAACACAAGTGCAATTGCAATCACTCAAAATCCTGTGTTGCACTCAAGAACAAAGCACATTGATGTCAGATATCACTTCATAAGAGATCATGTTGAAAAGAAGGACATCACCTTGGAATATATCTCAACTGATAAGCAGTTAGCTGACATATTCACAAAACCATTATGTGAATCAAGATTTGAAGAACTCAAGCATGAATTAGGGTCAATTGAGCTGAGTTGACACTCAGAAGAGTCAAAGAAAAGAGATGGAACATGAAAAGATGAAAAAGGGCTGAACTCTTAAATTAGCTAAGTGAATCAGTCGTATCGGAGAATCAGCTGCGTCAAGTTAATTGACAGCTGAGTACCTATGTGCAAAGAGAGAAGAGTTAAATCAGCTAAGGAATAAGCTGAGTCATTTATGAGCAAAGTGACAAAAACACAGTCGTTTTTACTAAGCGGGAATATTTTTAAGAATGACGTCAGCATAATTATGACGTGTACAGTCAAAAGCTGCACACAAAGCTTATGATTGGATATAAATGCTGTCGCATTAAATACGAGAAATTAAGTGTTAATCGGCGTGCAAAATCTAAGTTGTTGATCTTTATCAAATTTCAAAAACCACCCGCACGTCCTTTCATAACCCATACTTACCATTTCGTCCGATTTTCTCTCACTTTACCAAAACTGTTCATCTCTCTCTCTCAAATGCAAAGAAAGAAATTCTCTCTCAAAACCCTACAAATCCTCAAGTTCATTTTCAAAGTTTCGTTCGGTAAAACATCGAGAAATGGCATCTACTCATGATTTCGTCAAGTTGGGAAAGCAAATCCCACACTGGTCTCTTGTGGATTTCGACGGCATGATCAAACAGGTCCGACGACACCTCGTGAAGAAGATTGCGAGAAACCGAAAAGTCTGGATTAAAACCATTTTTGACGATGGAGTTTCTGATGACCTACATGGAAGAGGTCGCACAGTTCTACGTGAACGCTGAAATTCACGATGAGGGCATCAAGTCCTCTATTCACGGGAAAGAGTTCACCATCACTGCCAAGGATCTGGCAGAACATTGTTTGTTGCCGGCGGAAGAAGTGTCGGAGATTCATGAAGCTAATGTTAACCTGGCTGCTGCTTGGAAGGAAGTAGCCAAGCCCGATCTTCGCGAAGGTTGTCTACGGTGAGAAGAAGTCATTGAAGGAAGACTACCACAAGCTGTTGGATATTGTTGCCAAGTGCATTGATATCAAATTTGGAAGCTATAATCAACTGTCCAAGACTAAGCTGATCGTGATGGCTGCAATCATAGAAGAAAAGAAGGTGAACTGGGCTGAGTTTGTATACAGCAGACTCTGCCAGAATATTGGGAATAAATCCTTCAAGGAGGATGGTACGTTTGGAGGATCCCTGGGATACGGCCTAGTGATTGGACGGATGATGGAAGTAAAAGGAGTCCCTCTTCGACATGGAAAGGCGTTCCATGTTAACAAGAAGATGTTCCGGTCTAATCTCTCCGGAGCACAGAGGAGAGCCTATGCCAAGAGAGCTGACACGAGTGAGGGGGAATCAGCTGGTCCCGAAGAAACAGTTGTCTCCTCCTCTCCCCAGAAGAAGGTTGCCCCTGCGGCTGCAAAGAAGATTGATGCCCCTGCAGCAGAGAAGAAGAAAACAAAAGATGCCCCTGCCCCTGCAGCCAAGTCACCTGCCCCCGCAACTGTGTCTCCTGCCCCTGCAGCCGCAGCGGAGAAGGAACCTCAAATACCTTCTTCGGTTGTCAAGAAAAGGAGGACTGATAAGCCGAGACGGCCAGCTCCTCAGAAAAAGACAACAGCACCGGCCCCCGCCGCCCAGAACTCAGAAGAAGAGCTAGAAATCCCTCTGGTAAGGACTAAAAGAAGAAGAATCTTCAAGCGTTCGAGCTTGAGAAACCGGGCCGAGTCACCACTCCAAAAACAGACATCTGGGAGACTGTTGGAGAAGTAGAGTTTCGAAATCATTGATGAAAAAGCCAAATCTGCCAAGCCGATCAACATGAGGCACATTGAAGACACAACAATGTCGTAAATGAGCAATTTGAGACACTAAAGGCGCTAAGAGAGCAAACTCTCCTGTTGATGGGGTTGGTTCCCCTCCTCCCGCAAAGACGACGCTCGAGGGTGCGAGCACCAAAGTTTGTTACCTTCAATCCCCGAGAACCGGGGGCGGCAGGAGAAGATGACAAAGATGATGATGATGTGATGATCCTATCCCCACCATATCCAGATATCCAAAATCGTCTGCGAGAATGGAGGAAGTGGAAGCTGAGTCGATCCATGGAATAGTTCCAAAGACCGGAATTTATTGAAGAAGAAGACGATTTGTTGAACTTTCTCGGATTGACCAATGTGGTCCAAGCACTAGATGAAGAAAACTGCATAGATATCTTGCAGATCTTCAAAGACAAGGAGAAGCAGAGATCGGCGAGGAAGCCGAGGCTCGTGAAAAGGCGCGATATTTGTCCCTTTATCGAACCATCGATCATACACATCCTCATCTTGACATCCTCTCTAGGAGTGATGAGGATCCGGATCCCGCTATTGCTCTGAGAAGAATTGCGGTGCATGCAGCAAGCCATGCGGGAATCCAGGAACCTGCATGAGCAACGGTTATTGGAAGGACCAGGGGAGTCTTCCACATCACAGCTGGAGATCAATCCGATGGGAGTGGTGCAAAGATATTGCCACGATTGTTTTGCCACCACTTCTCGGCTCACTCGAGAAGAAGGTATTAAGGAGGCTGGCGATGGCGGGATTGTGGGGACCCAATCGAGTCTACCCATAATGAAGGTGTCTTACCACCTTCCCCAACTACCGACTACTCAAAGGAACAATTTGGGAGTCCGGAGACGAGTGACCCCATTCCAAGTCACTCACCGTGGTGTGCCGATTGAGGGGGAAACTCCTCCACTGCGGCAAGGTCGGAGGATGTTGCAGCTGACTCCTCAACGAATCTTGGAGGCGAAGTGGAGAAGAAACAACAAACGGATACACAGCAAGTTTTCCGATTTCGACGAGGCTCAGGCGATTAAGACTATTCTTGAAGTGCCAATCGCTCTACGAGGCCAATAACTTATTTGTTAGTGCGGTCGAGGCACGAGGAAGGAAGGAACCGCCCGGGAGTTAACACTCGGGCAATGAAAGTCCAATCCATGGAGTTGAGACTCGGTGGATGCCACCTCGAAGACCCCAAGAGTGACACTTTGCCGAAGGGATCGCCGAGCCTCGCGCAGATTGAGATCGCGGGAGGTAGTGAAGGCCAACGGGAGGTTGAGACTTCCCAGGGTAAAGAGACGGAAGCACAGAACATCCCTCCTACTATCATTGATCCATCTGAAAAGGAGATAAGTGCTCTTCACGATTCCCAAGAAAATCCTGATGTAACCTTTCTGGGATCTGAAGGTGAAGACGAATATGAGTCATCCCCTATTGTCAATCCAAAAGACTCAGCTGAGGATGTTCTCCTAAGCACGAGTAAGTCCGACCTTAAGGCTTCTCACCAAACCTTTAATTTTGATGATGAGCCACCCTTGGAAATCTCATCATCGTCCGATGACGCTTCTGATATGGCCGAGGACCAGTCAACTCATATGGAAAAACCGGTGAGATCGATGAAGTGTTAAGGCAGTGAGGCTCGGCAAAGTCGGGTCAACTCCACAACAGACCACAACTGACACAGAGTCAACTGCGCAGGCTCCCCAAGCTGCAGCAGGATCGACTCCACCGGGAACTTCACGAGCACAAGTTGTCATCAAGTAGATTCTCGTTGCCCATGGTGATTCGGTTGAAGAATCGTTTCCCTTCTCTCTGGAAGTACCTAACCTTCCTAAAGAATCAGCTCGAGATCAAGAACGTTTCCATAAACCTGATCTCGTTATTCCAACAGACACCATCATCCCAGCAGACTTTGACTTTGACGTTGCTTGGCCGCCAGCTGAGACATAAGTGATAGCTGAGGTTCGAGAAGTTTTCAAGTCCATATTTGTAGAGATAGAGAAGATGGAGAGGCACCAGGCCTCACTTTGGACATGAGGTTTGGACAACGAGACGTAAATCTTCCGCCGATCTGCGAGGAATAATTGTCAGGATCCGGGAATGGTGGCAACAACAGCAAACAATGCGCGTAGAACAAGCTCGATATTTCAGGACATTGTTCAATAAATTGCTAGTCTGGCGGGCTGAGAATGCTGATACGAAGACAAGAATGCAAGAGAACATCGATCGAATGCATGAATCTCACAAAGACACGAGAGATGCAAACTTTGCGTGAATATAATAAGAAAGAGCTCTTGCGCATAGAGGAGAACATGGATAGGAAGTTCAGCCTCCTCATGGCTGAAATGAAGTGGTGTGTTGAATCCAATGCCACCCGCTCCGAATTCCGTGCAAAGATACTCCGCAGCAGAGATTGAAGCATAACTCGCCTATCAGCCGCTTAGACTTCATGATTGCTAGCTTGTTTCCAGGCGTTCCTCTCTCCTTTGATGATGCCAAAAAGGGGGAAGAGGAATACTTAAAGGCATTGAAAGGATCTGAAGCTGAAAAGGAGGACGCAACTGTGAAGGGAAAGACAGCTGAGGAACAGAGAAGAGAGAAGAAAGGAAAATCTGTTGAGGGGGAAGGTTCGAAAGATATAACCTTGATGATTGCTAAAACCCCCCAACAAGGTCTTGTCACAGCTGATATCATCAGCAAACTCCCTGTGACTCTGCCGCTCCAACATCCTGCAGTACCTATGGCTGAAAAGAGAAAGATAGTTGAAGCAGGGATGAAGGAGGTGGAAGGAAAGATGGATGCCCGAGTTATGGACATTCTGAAACAACATGGAGGCATTCCAACAGACAGAGACACCAATGCCATTTCAGACGTCGGAACCGAGCCAAGATCTGTTGATGAATTAAAGACGCTCGCATCCGAGGGTTACTTAGCAAATATGTCTATGGCCCAAGCTTGGGATTTGTATTGGGAAAAAGGACTCAAGCTATGTGAAGAAGCTGACAGGCAGCAGACTATTGGCAGTCACTCTGCTAGTCACTCAGCTGGGAAAAAGAAGGCCCCAGTACAATACACGCCCAGAGGAAGAGAAAGAAACAGTGGTGGAGGAAGAAGTTTCAGACCTAGACCTTTGCCCAAAAACATTGAGTACATAGATCCGGCAAGAAAGGAGGGATCTATTGGGCTGGATTCGACGAAGTAGCCAACCTGCAAGTGGCTAAAAACAATGCTGAGTATGTGAAAAGGATTGAAGAAGAAAATAGAAGACAAACTCATTTGTGGGAGGAAAGACAAGAAAGAAAAAGAAGAGATGAAGTCTGCCGAGGAAAGTCTTATGAGAAAAAGAAGGAGGTCAAGATGAGAGAAGAAGAAAAAGGTCAAGATGAAGAGTGGAGTGAAAAAAAGGAAAGAAGGAGGCAGCGAAGGAGATGAAGTGTTGTTGTTCACCCCTTCATGTATCTTACTATGTAAATACATCTTTATGTAAGTCTTCTGTACATCGAATAAAATTGTATAATTTCTATATTTTGCGTAGATATAGAACAGCAGAGTTACCTTAAGTTCTGTTAAAGATCTGATACACTCTGTAAACAGCTGTGTAAAGAACAAGAATGTTATGATCAATAAAAGATTGATTCTACGCATACATTCGTGATTCTACATTGTGTCACGTATCTTTCTTTGTTCAATTATTAAAGGAATGTTTTAAGTTTTGGCATCATCAAAAAGGGGGAAATTGTTGGGAAATTAATTTTTAGATTTTGATGAATGCCATGTAAAACTTAGAATAGAAAGTTGGCACCCCATTTTTGTTGTAAATTGCATTGTAATAGA
>JABTTQ020002688.1:29-138158 GCA_016081115.2 Rehmannia glutinosa
AATAGCTTGTGTGGCACTTGGATAGGAAAAAGAGATTTTCTTTGTGTTATATATAATTTAAATACTATGTTGTGCATACAATTTTGAATATATAATGAGTAAATACTTATTACAAATATTATTTATTTGTTGTATTATTTGTGCTATATTTATTTGTTAATCTCAAACAATAGAATAATTATTGTTCATTCATTTATGTTATATGATAGTTTCTCTAATAATCATGATTTGAGTTGAATGATATTGTTATTGAGAAATCAAATAGAACTACGACTTTATTTATTAAATTAACGTATATAGTAATTTGTTGATATAAATTTCAATTATGTCTCAATTGATCTAATTTGATTTAGTTGTTGAAAACTATTAAGTGAATGTAAACATAGTTTAGATTACTCAACAAATATTTTCAATAGGTGTATAAATTTGCTTCAAATATATAATCAATTGCGTTCTTCCTTTTTTCTTTTTTTTTTTCTTAAATTTTTGTTTTATTGTTGATAATTAACATAGTATTTGAAAAATGTGTTTAAATAATAATTATTATCTTTTAATAAATCATACCTTATTTTCCATTGGTGCGAGACCATCAACCAACAATCCCTCCCCTCACAAAGGACATGTCGAATTTGGGCCTGAAGTACCACCCTCCGCCTATTACCATTCTCAAATATATCAATTTTCTAATATCGAATTATAATATACTTTATTATCTTACACTCAGTATCGTAATCTGGGCGATATACTAGTTTCGTTATGAAGTGCAGAGAGATGTACATGCATAGGAATTTTACAGTCATCAAATTCCCCAATGGTAAACATAGGAATACGGGATAAATTTTGCTTCCATGATAATAACTTAGAAAACTTTTGAAATATCAAGTGTTGATGTTTTGAAAAGCATTGAGATCTAATTTAGTAACCAATAAGGAAGGTTAACTAACCGATCCTGATACCACTTGTAGGTCCCAAGGGGTGCGAGTAATATCTCCCAGATGGGAGGGGGGTTAAATAGACTTTACCCAATTTTTTGATTCTTATTAAATCAGAGATTGCAAGAAAACAACTAAATCTTTTGAAAGACAGCGGTGTTAAGCTTCATTAGAAGAGTTAACTACTTACCGACTGAGAAGAGTCACATTGATGAGTAACGCATTGGTGAATGATGTTGACTTTTAGAAAACCAGTTTTCTTGATTAAGGCATCAAGTATTACACCTTTTTAAAGCTTGGTTTATCAACACTTACACTTTGATTGGTTATTATTAGTTGGATAGCAAATAAAGTAAATAAATGAAATGATAACTTAAAGTGAAGAATTTAAAATAACAGGTAATTTATAGTGGTTCGAGGATGGAGTAATTCTTTACTCTACTCTTCTCCTACTCCAGAGGAATTTACTAATGCAATTGTAACATTGTTACAAAAGTACAATATTCTAAGATTGCTTTGATCACAAATGACAACCGATCTTCCGGGGACTCGGCTTTTATAGCGGCCGCCATTCTACCCAACTATTCAAATCTTTGGAATTGATCACATAACCCTCCTTCGGATTTGATTTTGGTTCAATCTTGAACCTCACATATTCCATTCAACTTCTTGAAATATAGACCCATTTGCTTTTAACAAATGTATTCCTCTTCAACTTTGAAGAATAACTTCTATCATTCACGTGAGAGTGTTGGATAAGGTGTTTTAGAGTCGTGCCTGAGGATATGAGAATTTTTCTCTTGAGAGACATTATTTGCGATTCTACCAATGCTTGTTATTTATGTGTCTTGCTTGTATGAATGCTCTCTATTTGTCTGTAAATTTCCACATACTTTTTATAGAAGGAGTTCAAATTTTGTAAGTTGAAGATATAGACAAAATTCAAACTCTTTACTTAGTGTTTGTTCGCTTTTCTTGTTTCTCTGACTTTGATGTTGACCTAACCTTTGAAATCAGGTACTTCCATGTTTTCATTGGCTCAAGCATCTTGCACTCTTTCAAGCATGAACATTTTAAGGTTGAAGGTCAAATACTCCATTGCAAAATAGGTAACCTCTTTGACATTCAACCTGACAAGACTCTTTTAGATGTTGTGAGTCCTTGATTCTTTACCCCCAGTATTTGAGTCATCTCCATATTTCATTGGATTTGACCGCTTATTAAATCTCGAAAGACTTAAGCGATGTACTTGATTGAAGGTCTTGATCCACCTTTCAACTCCACTCGATTGATTCTTACATGTATTCTCAAAGAAGTCTTACGCATATTCTACAGCAGCAGCTATTTATTTCAACTAATTTATCTATCTATTTACAAGGTAGAATTTACATACATAATTAGGGTAGGCCAACTTCAATAAAAAGTTTTCTAAGCATCATCAAAATATATAGAGAACAAATTTCCTAACATGCCTAAGTCGTATGGACGAGACAACAATGAGAGACTATGATATTGAAGGAAAATGAAATTCCAATTATGTGTGATAACACAAGTGCAATTGCAATAACTTAGAATCAATATTGCTCTCAAGGACAAAGACATTGATGACTACTACAAAAATGCAAATAGACAACGATTTAAAACCAATGTCTATTATACAAACTGCTATTAATGCCCCACGATGTTAAAGTAGGGACTTTTGAAAGCGGTTCAAAGCGATGTCAGTATTGAAAATAGACACCTTTAAACCATTGTCTAAAAAGAACAATTATCCGATTTGTCTAAGGCCCCGATGTTAAAATGGTAAATTTTATACATCGATTTATAACCATTGTCTATTAAGCAATAGACATCAAATTTCCATATTAGTTTTAAACCCATGTTGTTTAGTTTAAAAGACACCATTTCAAAATTGATGTCTTAGTGCACATATATATTAACACCATTTTTTTTTGTTCATTTTTGAAAAGAAAGACTTCACATTGGAATATATCTCCACTAAGAAGTAGTTAGTTGATATATTCACAAAACCTTTATGTGAATCAAGGTTTGAAGAATTAAAGAATGAGTTTGGATTGATTGAGCTATGTTAATAAGCTTAGAAGACTCATTCAGCAGAGTTAGAGGCAAAAGGAACTGTGTTTAAGAAGAATTTCACTCTTTCAGTAGAGTAAAAACAACTAAATTGAATGTTCATCAGAATGAAGAGGGTGTTTGGCTAAGCTTATTTAAAAGATCTTATAAGCTCCTACATCTTATAAAGTTGTTTTTAGAGTTATTAGATATTAGATCTTATTTTAAGAATAAGTTGTTGAAGTGTTTGATAAAATAAAATGGTGTAGCTTTTAAAATGTTAGTAATGACATTTTTTAATTAAAATAGTCAAAATTAATGGAGGTTGTTGAAATAAGATCTTATTTTAAAAAATCGGGGTCCCCTACTTTTTTAAAAATAGCTTATAAGCTCTTGACATCTTATTTTGGAAGCTTATAAGATCTTTCATTTAAAAAATTACCAATCAAATTTAAACACCTTATAAGCTCTCAAATATCTTATAAGATGTTTTGAAGAGCTAATAAGCTCACCAAACACCTCAGTAAGTGAGTCAAGTGAGTCTTGTTAGCAGATCAAGAAAGAAGCATAGTCAAACAAGCGAAATGAGTGTGAGACACATTTATTGGCTAAAGGACAAAAAATGTGGTTGTTTTCATTAAAGTTGGAATGTATTGAGATGATTTCAACGTTATTAAATGCGACAAAGTAAAAGTCTGCTAATAAAATCTATGATTGGCGAAACATGTTGCGGTTATTTAATGCGAGGAAAATAAAAACACTTTACGGATTAATCTCACCCGTTGATTAAATTCAAATTGTGCGATCCTTAAACGCCTCCTCATACCTCATAAATATTGGAACAATCATTTCTCTCTCTCTCTATTCACATTGCATTCAAACATTTTTAGAAATTCCAAAAATTCTCTCTGCAAAGAAAACCTAAGTTTGAAACTTCAAACTCTCTATGAATAACCACGACACCAAAGAAAGGATCAAATTCGCTCCCAATTTAATAAAAATGTCAAAAAAGTGTACTCCAGGTTCACTCATCGATGCCAAATGTCCGGTTAAATAATCAGCCTAATCAAAGAGGGGAGAAGATTGTTGAGCACCTAGAATAACTGGACTATTGAAGTTCCTCAATCTACCAATGCCACAAACCTATCTTGAAGAGGTGTCAATGTTCTATGTGAAGGTTTTCTCGAACAATGGAATCCATTTCGTGAATGGTACATAAGTCAAATAAGCAAAGTGAGACTTGAAATGCTTTCATCTTCCCAACAAATGACTTAAAGAGTGAAGATTACGTTTTCGATCTCGAGGAAGATTGTGGAGGAAGTCGCTACTAAGTTCAATGTATCACCGACGGCTATTACTAAAGAAGAATACCACAAACTAATGGGTGTGGTTGTAATATGTGTGGACATCATGTTCTGCTCCTATAATAAGTTTTCATTTGCTAAGCCGATAATCCATATAGCATCTATAATGGAGAAACTTGAAGTCAATCGGGGTGGAGTACATAATTTGACAAGTTGTTCAACGTACAAAATATGGAGATAGTCAAGGCAAGTTTAAAAGCACGTTGGGTTATAGCTTAGTGCTTGGATATCTGGCTGAGAAGAAAAGATTACCTTTGAGAAAAGGAAGGCTTTTAATGTTAATAAAAGGTTGTTCAAAGGAAATTTGTCATCCTGTTCGAAGAAGGCCCACACAAAGAAGGGTACTTCCGAGGGGGAAAAATTTGAATCTACCCCCATTGACATAGTTGTCCCCTCAAGCTTCCGCGCAGTCCCATAGAAGCGAAGAATAGTTGCACCCGCAAGCTAGCTACAAAGAAGAAGAAGACTCACCAAGAGAGGCCGAGAGATGATCCAAGAATCTACAAAATCGAGTAGAGATTGAAGATTGTAACATACGAAACCATCAAGGTTTCCTAGAGAGGGGCTCCAAGAGGAATTCAGACAAGCAACTATTGCGATTTGCCCCTATCGAAAGTCTTCTACGTAGAATCTTCTACTATGGACATAGATGTAGTAGAGCCAACCGAAATCGGGGTCGAGGACACAAATCGTAATGGTGATTGAAGAGGCAATGTTGAGACCACTCATGAACATGTTGTGGAGGAAAGGTCCGTAGAAGGAGAGGTAGCCTTGTGAGTGATGAATTGCATCGATGAACCCGGATCCCCTATCTATATTGAGGTAGAAGCTAGGCTATATGTTTGGAGGATGTGGAAGTTGAGCAAGAGTCATCATCAATTTGCAGAGGCATGAAATGATTGAGGAAGAAGAGTGGCTTCTAGACTTCCAAACACCACATCCGTACTGGCATTACATGAGTAATACGCCAACAATATGTTTCTTGAAAAAACAGAAGACAGTGGGAAATAATATTAGAGAAGGGTAAGAGTGTTGAACCGCATAAGTGTCATTTAGTGATGCAAATATCCCAAACATTTACAATAGTGATAAAGAAAAAGCAAAATGAGCTGATGGATGTTGTTGCTAAGACAGAGATTAAAAAGAATCCCATGAGATGGTTGATCGAGCAACATTGTGCAGTTTGTGGAAACATCATCCCCCTAATTATTGAAGGTGAGGTGAGAGATACAACTTCTCTCATCACCCGCTTCACTCCCACTCGTGAGGATGTTAGAATTCGGGGCATTGGCGATGAAGTTGGGGTAGAAGCCAATTTAGAAAGTTTTACCAACAGGAACCCAACTAAGCTAACCCCGTGAATCTTTGTTGAGAGCGAGACTAAATTAGTTGACCAATAAAGAGACACAACTAAGTCCCCTATGATAGTTGACCCCATCACAATTCAAAATTAAATCAAAGAGCAGGGGAAACCGAGCACAATGCAACCTAGGTCCCATCCAAAATCCTAAAAGGGTTGTAGGGGAGAAAAAAAGAAAGTTCTTTGAAGGCCAAGGATATTGATATTACGATGGTTGAGAGCTGCAGAATCGAGGCACATGTTGGAAGAAATGTTGAAGCCACAATGGTGCAGGTATTGTTGGCATGACAAAGTCAGCAATCGAGGGCTGAGATCCGAGGATGCCACTATTATAGAAGACCCAACAATGATTAAAACGTTTCGTGGATTGCCCAAAGATTCCATTAGCAGCTTGATTGAGAGCGCTATGGAAAATGAAGAAGTAACTAGGGAAGGCCGAATAGAGATTAGAATCAACAATCGAAAGTGGATTGAGATGGTTGATGAGTAAGAAGGTACTAGATGCACAAGATGTGAAAGAGATTGAAAATCAAAATCTAGTTGAATCCGAAAGGCAAGACTCGTGAGCAAACAGACTTCAGATTTGAGATGTTACAAATGACATTCATTGAATCAACTCGAATCAGATTAGGAAAGAGATAATCAAGTGGAGGATTACATTTTGGAAAAAAGGGTTTTGTTTTTAAACCCTCCACAACCTGCTAGATTTCATGAAAATGAGGTCACATTGGATAGTTGATGCAACGATTATTCAAAAAGAAGTTATCTCTTTGCTAGTGAAGTCAGTTTCGTACAACAGGCACAATAAAGCTCGTAAGGCTAACACGATTGCGGTTACAACGGCTATGTTAGCTAAGGCACAAAGGATGTTTGTCGGGAGAAGGCGGGCATTCTCGAAGGAGAAGTGGGACCTTCACGAGATCCTACCGACACAATAGTCATGTTACACTTTGTTGGGAAATTTATTGTTTAGATTTTGATGAATGCCATGTAAAACTTAGAATAGGAAGTTGGCACCCTTTGATTCTTGTTGTAAACCCGCATTGTAATAAAAAATGGTCAAGCTAAGTTAAGTCGGTATGCCCAAACATGCAAGAAGACAACGGAGACTAGAAGGAATACTCACGCAAGACTGAGTATGGCAAAGAAGAGTAGACGGAACCTTTGAAGGAGCTTTTGAGATCGGTGAGTGGAGTATCGATCCAAGTCAACTCAAGAAAAGCCAAGTCAAGTTGAAGTGACGAAGAGTCATCCAATGATTGGAAGTGACTCTAAGTCACCGGGAAAGAAAGCGAGGAAAATGCGGTCAAGTCGAGATAATCTGAAAAAGATCTGTACGTAAAATCAAGAGAATTACCTAAACAAGTAATATCTCCTACCTTTCTCAAAGTGCTCGGTCGGAAAGCGTGCAAAAGGAATAACAATAAACCAATGAGGAAGCACTACACCGTGTCGAACTCGAAAAGGTGAAGAACAATTCATACGAGGAAATGGCAATTCAAGGACCGCAACAAGACAACAACGACCGCCCAAGTGACTTTCAAAAAATAAGCCTATCTCTTCTTGAGCGGATTTTTGAAAGATCACTATAAAAGGCGAGGAATGACTCACGAGAAAAGAGAGGAGAAAAAAAACATTCAAGCAATTATTAGAATGTAATCCTGAAATATTCTCGAGTTATTAAACGCTCAATCCTCAAGCCTACACTACGAAGAAAATCAATCCAACACTCACTTTGTGAAGGAAAGATAACTTCAATCGTTGAAGAGGAAGTACCGAAAAATCAAGCGGGGTACATTCCTCGAAGGATTGTAGGAAGGTTCAAGGTCGAACCAAGTCTTGAGCTTTGGAGGGCTTCGTGATCAAATCCAAAGAGTTTGAGCAATTTTTGTAGTAGCAAGGCATATACTGGCCAAGAAGCTGAGTCGCACGAGAAGCCACCGAGTGAGTGATCAAGGCGTCTCGGTGAGTCCCAAAGGATCAAGTGTTGTGTGATCAAGACTTGTATCTCGAACTGTTACCACTTTGTATCTTGATCAATACCTAGTGGATTCCTCCGGGAGTTGGAAAAAGAGAGGAGTAGAAGAATTACCCCATCTTCGAACCCTATAAAAATCTTATTGTGTCATTTACATTTCAAAGACTTTAATTCTTGCATCATATTTGTTTAATTTTTGACATATTTGCTATCCATTAGATAATCTCTAAATCTTAAATCAAACTCTAAATCTTTACTTAACCAAACTTAAGGGTGTTAAGTCTTAGTTGAAAACAAACCACGATTGAGTTAATTTAGACTTAATAATTGAGTTATTCCATCAAGCCACTCGATTGAGTGCCGTTGAGAGACTAACTCCTCTTGATTAACTAAATTGGATGTCCACCAAGGACACACGTGTGTAGTATCAACTCTGAATATTTAAAAAGGACTAAATCAAAAATTTGGTAAGGTTTATTCAACCCTCTTCTAAACCTTACACTTACACCCCTTGGGACCTACAGTGGTATCGGAGCGGTTGGTTCATTGGGCCTTCCGCAGTTCTTGAACTAGATCTCCAAACTTTTCAAAGTCTCTTTAGTACTTAAACTTTCAAAACTCTTTTTATCATTAAAATTTATTATCATGGAAGCAAATTTGACACGCATCCCTATGTTCACAATTGAAGAATTTGATGATTGGAAAATTAGATATGCGAGCTCATCTATCAAGATTACACGATGAGATGTGGATAGTGATAGAGGATGGGCCACCGCAAATCTTAAAGGTGAACACGGTTTGTAAGAAGAGCTGCGGTGAAGGTGAAGAGGATGTTGTCCCTGACCCGGTATGGTTGAAAAACCAAGAACCGAATGGACAAATGATGACGAGAAAAAGATACTGCTTTGGACAATGTAGCCAAGGACATCCTTTACAAAACATTGGACAAAGCCATGTTCAATAAAGTCAAATCATGCAAAACGGCTAAAGAAATCAGGACAAGCTAACATTGATTTGTGAAGGCTCGTGAGCAAATCAAAGAAAACAAATTATCGGTGGCTGTGCAGTAAATTTGAGAACTTCAAAATGATCTCAGGAGAAAACCGGATCAACCGGATGCTCGGTTCACATAAATCACCAACGAGCTATCGCACTTGGAAAAGGAATATACACGAATGAAATGTGTATGAAGATCTAAAAGTCTTCCGGTGAATGGGAAATGAAGGTCATGGCACTAAGACATTCCATAGACCTATCAAAGACATCCAACCATGAACTATTCTCGACCTCAAAGCCTACGAGTTTTGAGCCGAGAAGAAAAAGACGAGGAAGAGACAGCGTACCCAAAAATTTGCTCTCTAATTGTTAAAAGATGGGAAGAGAGCGAGGTCAAAAGCCATTGATCCGGAAGAAATAGCCCCGATGGTTAAAAGGTTAAACAAGTTCTTCAATAAGAACTACAAGAGAGCAAGGGCGAATCTTCGGAAGACACTCCCTCCAAGTCGAGGAAGATAGGCCAACCAAGAGAATGTATCATCAAAAAGTCAATATCAAAGGGTGACAATCAGGGAATGGAAAGAATCTGATCAAAAGGTTGAATATCTATCTTTCGGAACCGTAGACAACAAAGTCACTACACCATTGATTGCCCATATCCTGTAGTCAACAAATACGGGAATGAAGAAAGAAAAGAAAAGTCTTGAGAAGAAAGAAAACAAGAAAAGAAAAAGGCAATGTTGGCTGCGAGAGACCGAAATAAACCAAGTCAAGAGAAGTGGTGATTGAAGCTTGATGAAGGTGACTACTCAAGTGACTCACGAAGAAGCCTTGATCTGTTTGATGGCCAGGAACAAGATCAACTGACCAAGAAGATGAGTTAGGAAAGCAAATCCACACCGGGTCTACTGTGGATTTCGACTAAGATGGTGAAACAGGGTCCCGACGACACCCTAGTGAAGAAAATTGCTGAGAAATTGGAAACGTCTGGGCTGAAATCGTTTCTGACGTTGGAATATCCGATGACCTATGTGGATGAGGTCGCGACTGATTTCGTGAATGCTGATATTCACGATGAAGGATAAAGTCATCTGTTCACGGAAAGAAGCTCACCATCTCTGCCAAGGATTTGGTGAACAACGCTCACTAACAACGGAAGGAGCATCGAGAAATCAACGAAGCTGATGTAAACTGGTTCTTTGTTTGGAAGGAAATAGCCAAGCCCGACTGTCTTGATAAAATAGTTTACAGCAAACAAGAGGCTGCTGAAAGAGGATTATCACAAGCTGTTGGACATAGTTGCCAAATGTATTGACATCAAATTTGGCGGCCTTTGACCAAAAGCAAAGTTGATCGTAATGGTTGCGATCATTGAAGAAAGGAAAATAAATAGTCGGGTTTGTCTACGCAGACTATGCGAGAATGTAGGGAACAAATCCTTCAAGGAAGATGGCACATTTGGAGGATCCCCAGGATATGGCCAGTGATTGGTGATGGAGGTGAAAGGAGTCCCTCTTGGAGCATGGAAAGGCGTTCCATGTAAACAAGAGATGTTCGAATCAAACCCATCTCGGCGCACGAGAAGAGAGCCTATGCCAAGAGAGCGGACACGAGTGAGGGGGAATCAGTGACCACGAAGATCTGTATTTCCTCTCCACCAAAGAAGAAGTTGCCCTGCGGTGCTAAGAAGACCGCTTGCTCCCGCAAAGAAAGAAAGCTCAAACTTTTTCCCGCCCCTTTTCGCAGTAGAGTCACCCCCTTGGTCGTATCTCGCCCGGCGGGTCGTCGAAGGACTCTCAACTACCTTCCGGATCGTCAAAAGAGGAGACACGATAAGCCAAGACGGCCAGCTCCTCGAAGAAGACAAGACACGCCCCCCGCCTGAGACTCGAAGAAACTCTCTCCAACCAGAAGTCCCTCTCGGCAGTACGAACTAAGTGATGACGAAGAATCATCAAGCGTCCGAGCTTGAGAAAGCCGAGCCGTTTCTCACCGAACAAATACGGCTAAATCGCCGCTGAAAGTAGAGTCCCAGATGTAATTGATGAAACATTGACTAAGTCTCTTTCAAGAAAGCGTATGAGGCAAATCAAGACTCACTGTGAGTCCGCGCAGTGAGACACAAGAAGAAGCCGATAGAGCTGATAGTGATGTGATGATCCTATCCCCACTTTACCCGGATATCCAAAATCGTCTGGCGAGTGGAGAAATGGAAATTGAGTCGATCCAGTGGGAGCAGTTCCAACGGCCCGGTTTATAGAAGAAGAAGAGGAATCGAACTTCTTTCGGGATCGACCTCTGTGATCAAAGATCGGATGAAGACAATCGCACGGATATCCTGCGAGATCTTGAGATAAGGAGAAGGAAGCGTAGCGAGGAAAGTTGAGGCAAGAGAGAAGGCTAGCATCGCCTCTCACCGGAACCCACAGAACATACACATTCTCACTTCGATATTCTATCAAAAGTGATGAGGACGGACCTGGCTTTGCTACCACAGGAGAAGAGTTGCAAATGCGAGCAGCAATGCATGAATCGAGAATTCTTCATGAGAAGAGCATGATGGAGGGACCAGAAGAGTCCTCCAAAACACGGTCGAAATCAATCCAACGGGAGTGGTTCAGCAAATCGCCACCGTTGTTCTTGCCCACTTCCCCACTCACTCGGAAGAAGGAATTAAGGAGGCGCAATGGCCCAGGTTAGTGGGGACCCGTTGAGCCAACCCTAATGAAGGTGTCTTACCACGCCCAATGGCTGAACACACGGTAAAGAGAAACAACCGAGAGTCGGAGGCGAGTGACCCCATTCAGTCACGCTCGGTCGGGTGAGCCGGTGGCTCCTCAGCTGCGGCAAGGTCGGAGAATCTGCGAGATGACTCCACAACGAATCTAGGAGGCGAAGTGGAGAAAGTACAAGCATAAAAGCGAACAGCAAGTTGCCATCAACGAAGCTCGGATAGTTGAGGCCTTGTCTCGGTGAGGTGCCAACCGCTTCTACGAAGGCTTATGACGGCTAGCGTGCAGTCGAGGCACGAGGAAAGAACAGCCACGGGAGTTAACACTGGGGCGATGAAAGTGCAATCCATGGAGTTGAGACTCAATGGATGCCACCATGAAGACCCTAAGACAAAGTGCCACATCGAAAGGAGGTCGAGCCTCGGCTGGTGAGGCTGAGCGGGAGGTAATGAAAACCCACGGGAGGTTGAGACTTCGGGGGTAAAGTCGGGCGAAGTAGAAAACATCCTCCGCTATCATTGATCCATCTCGAAAAAGGAGATAAAGCGCACTTCATGATTCCCGGGATAATCGATGTAACCTTTGCGGGATCGGAAGGTGACGAAGAAGGTGATGCGTCAGTCATCCCCCGTGACAACTTCAAAAGATTGACTTACGGATGTTCGGCCAAAGACGAGCAAGTCTCGATCTCAAGACTACTCGTCAAACTTTCAATTTTGATGATGAGCCACCAATGGAAATCTCATCATCGTCCGATGACGCCCGATAAGGCCGAGGATCAGTCCGCTCAATTGGAGAAACCATTTGAGACCAACGAAAGCTGTTGAGACGGCCGAGGCTCGCCGAGCCGGAGTCCACTTCACAATGAGACCCCGAAACTTGAGTCCAAAGAATCAGCTCCCCAAGCTCCCAAGCTGCAGGTCGACTCAAAAGGAACTTCACGCTCACCTCTCATTATTGAACAAATCCCGATTGGCGTGATGATTCCTTTGTAGAACCATTTCCTTTCTCCTGGGAAGTACCCGACCTCCATGAAGAGTTAGAAGAACGAGCTCGCACGCTTCCACAGAGACCAGCTCTGTCATTTCGTCAGTACCATCGTTCGGTGACTATGACTTTGGCGTTGCGTGGCCATCACGTTTGCATCGGAAGAAGCATTTGAAGTTGGGAGGTGTTCAAAGCATTATTTCTTTGAAATTGAGCGGATGGAGAGGCACCAGGCCTCTATGGACATGCGGATTGGACCAGAGATGCCAATCTTCTGCTGACTTGAGAGGCATAACTTGATCGAGGATCGAGGGGAATGGTGGCGGCAAAGAAGAAACAATGCGTGTGGAACAAGTTAGATACTTGAGGACATTGTTCAACAAGTATTTGGTATGGAGAGGCGAGAATCTGATGCAAAAACGAAATTGAGAGAACACATTGAGCACATGCATGAAGCTCACACCGCTTGAGAGAAAGTAGCTGCGTGACCAAAATAAAGTGAACTCCGGCGTGCGGAAGAAAATATGGATGAGAAAATTGACCTTCTCATTTGAAATGAAGCTAATTTCGTGAGTCCAACGCTACTCGCTCGAATTTCATGCCGCATACTCAGCGGGGACTCGAGACAAAACTTCGACTATCAATGAGGCTCGACTTCTGCCGCATGTATGTTTCGGGGGAAGATGAATACCTTAAAGCACAGAAGAGATATGAAGTGAAAAAGAGGAAGCATTGCGAAGGAAAAACGATTGAGAAGTGCAAAACAAAAGAAAGGAAAGTCCGTTGGGGAAGGATCGAAAGAAGTGACCTTGATGATTGCACAAACCCCAACAAGGTCTTGTCACGGTGATATTATCAAAGACAAACTCCCCGTGACTCTGCCACTCCAACACTGCTATATCTGGGTGAAAAAGAGAAAGACAATTGAAGTAGGGATGGAGGAAGTGGAAGGAAGAATGGATGCCCGAGTTATGAACATCTTGAAACAACATGGAGGCATTCCGGTGAGCGAGACACTTATGCCATCTCGGATGTCGGGACGAGCCACGATCGATTTGTTGAATTTAAAACGCATTTCGCATCTAAAGGATACTTTGCAAATATGTCTATGGCTCAAGCTTGGGACTTGTCTTGGGAAAAAGAATCTCACGTTATGTGAAGAAGCTGACAGGCAACAGACTACCGTGATCGCTCTGCTGGTCACTCCATTTGGTCACTCGGTGAAAGAAAAGACAGTACAATACACGCCAGAGGTAGAGGAAGAAGCGTGGTGGAGGAAGAGGTTTGAGACTGGGCCTCTACCAAAAACATTGAGTACGTAGATCCAGGCAAGAAAGGAGGGATCTCTTTGGCTGGTCTTGACCAAGTAGCAAATTTGCAAGTGGCTAAAAGTAATCTTGAGTATGCGAAAAGAATAGAAGAAGAAAATAAAAGACAAACTCAGCTATGGGAGGAAAGACAAGAGAGATTAAGAAGAGATGAAGCTGCCAGGAAGGCATATGAAAAGAAGAAGAAGGCGGTGACGATGAAAAAGAAAAAGAGAAGAAGAAGCGAAGATCTTGAACAAGATGAAAGAAGGATAACGGCGAAGGAGATGAAGTGTTGCTGTCCACCCTTCATGTATTTTATTATGTAAATACATACGATGTAAGTCTTCTCCAATAAAGCTATAAATTCTTTATTTTTTTTTGTTTGTGTAAACAAATGTTTGCTCTGATACACCTTGTAAAGAGTTGTGTAAAAGAACATGAATGTTATGATCAATAAAAGGATTGATTCTACACATACATTCTATGTGAATACACTATCTGTATGTATCTTTGCTATTTACATTTTTGAATGATTTAAGTTTTGGCATCATCAAAGGGGAAATTGTTGGGAAATTTATTGTTTAGATTTTGATGAATGCCATGTAAAACTTAGAATAGGAAGTTGGCACCCCAATTCTTATTTGTAAAGCGCATTGTAATAAATAGGGCTGGTCAAGCTAAGTTAAGTCGGCTATGCCCAAACATGCAAGAAGACAACCTGGAGACTAGAAGGAAGACTCATTGCCAAGGCTGGCCGAGTATGGCAAAGAAGAGTAGACGGGAACCCTCTTTGAAGGAAGCGGTGAGATGCGGTGAGTGGAGTATCGGTCAAGTCAACTCAAGAAAAGCCAAGTCTCAAGTTGAAGTGACGGAAGAGTCATCCGATGATTGGAAGCTCGACTCTAAGTCACCTGGGGAAAGCAAGGAAATGCGATCAAGTCGAGATAACTAAAAAGATCCGTTTACGAAATCAAGAGAATTACTAAACAAGTAATATCTCCATACTACCTTTCTCGAAGTGCTCGATCCAGAAGCGTGCAAAAGGAATAAACCAATGGGAAGCACTGCAGGTGTCGAACTACGAAAAGGTGAAGAACAATTCATACGAGAAATGGCAATTCAAAGGACTGCAACAAGACAAGCCAGCGGCCCTTAAGTGACTTTTTCAAAAAATAAGCTATCTCTTCAGGCAGATTTTTGAAAGATCACTATAAAAAGGCGAGAATGACTACGAGAGAAATAGACCGAAACAAAAAAAAAACATTCAAGCAATTATTAGAACTGTAAACTGAAATATTCTCAAGTTATTAAACGCTCAATCCTCAAGCCTACACTACGAAGAAAATCAATCCAACACTCACTTTGTGAAGGAAAGATAACTTCAATCAGTTGAAGAGAAATTCTGAAAAATTAAAGGGTCTACATTCCTCGAAGGATTGTAGGAAGGTTAGTCGAACAAGTCTTGAGCTTTTGGAGGGCTTCGTGATCAAATCCAAAGAGTTTGAGCAAGTGAGTCAGAGTAGCAAAGCCATTTGCCTGTCAAGAAGCGAGTCGTCACGAGCTTGGTGAGTGATCAAGGCGTCTCATCGAGTCCCAAAGGATCAAGTCAAATTTGTGTGATCAAGACTTGTATCGGGTATTACCACTTGTATATCTTGATCAATACCTAGTGGATTCCTCCGGGAGTTGGAGAAGAGAGGAGTAGAAGAATTACCCCATCTTGAACCTCTATAAAAATCTTATTGTGTCATTTACATTTCAAGATTACTTTAATTCTTGCATCATATTTGTTTAATTCTGCGACATATTTGCTATCCATTAGATAATCTCTAAATCTAAATCAAGCTCTAAATCTTTACTTAACCAAACTTAAGGGTGTTAAGTCTTCCAAAAAACAAACCACAGTTGAGTTAATTTAGACTTAACGGTGAGTTATTCCATCAACAACTCGGTTAGTGCGTTGAGAGACTAACTCTCTTGATTAACTAAATTGGTCATCCACAAGGACACATTTTGTGTAGTATCAACTCGAATATTTAAAAAAATTAAATCAAAAATTTGGTAAGGTTTATTCAACCCCCCTTCTAAACCTTACGATTTACACCCTTTGGGACCTACACACTTTAAATTCCTTGAAGAAATCCCCTTGGAAGAGTCTGAGGATGAAGAAAGGTTCCAAGTACTAGTAGAAGATGAAGACCTCAATATTCTGGAGGAAATAAGGATCGTTTCGTATGGGCATGAGTTTGATTTTGCTCTAGAAGATACTAATGAACAAGCTGCAGGATTTTGCAAGGCTTTTCACCACATGTTCGGAGACATGGAAAAATTGGAACGAGGCTTCATAAATTTGTACAGATGGATTGATAATCACAATGCAACGATTACAACTGATATCTTTGGCATAGTTTTGAAGATTAAAGAATGGACCTCTCAAACTAGAGCTCTTTGAAGAGAGCAGGTGGGATATTTTCGCCTGTTCTACAACACGATTCTGGTACAGGGCACTGATTAGTTAGAATTCCAACAACGCCAGAGAGATCATATGAATCGGATGGACCTAGTCATCTTAGTGACATGGAGCTGCTCAAGACTCAAATGGAGAAAAATTTGAAAATATGGGAAGCAAGTGGTCAAAAGCGATTCTCTTTGATGCACAAACAATTGTGAAACTTCGGCTCTAGTCACACCGATGCGAAAAAAGGGAAAGGAGTAGTAGTGCCCCTACAACATCAATTCTATCACAAATTCCGTCCTCTCTATCAATCGATGAAAAACTTAAAATGGCATTGCGAGAAGTCTAAAGAAGCAATTGCATTAGAGAAATTAAATGAGGAGATTTCCAGGCTTGATAAACAATAAGAAGGTAGAATAGAGTAGATGAGACAGCAATATGGTGGACTGCCAGCAGGGTCACTTCCCTAGGAAGAGCGCACGAATGAAGAGTTTGATACTATACCATCATAAGTATATTATTCGGGGATGGAGATCACTGAAGATTGGGACTTGTAATGGGCGAAAGGATTGAAGGATGTAGAGCTGACTAGGAATCAGCCGACTCAATGTAAGAAAACTAAGAGTCAGAAGATTTCCAAGAGTCAGCCAGCAGCCAAAGTTACGAAGGTGTTTGCCAGATAGGATGAATGAGCACTGAAAGAGAAATAGAGGAAGTGGAATTGGATCATACAATCTTCTACATCGAGATGCGCCATATTGGCTAGTTCTCCGTGTAGCCCAACAAAGAGAATATGAGTGAAGAGCCATTGAAATGGTAAGAAAATTTGAGATGGAAACGCTGAGAAAAGAAGAAAATTTAAAGAAGACAAAAGAGGTCAGCAGCAGAGAAGATAAAAGAAAGCTGTCTAGAAATGTTTGTATTCTCACAATGTATTTGTAATATACACTCAACAATGTAAGTGCCTGAATATACATGAATAATATTGTTATATTCGGTTTCACTTCTTTATTTTTGGCACAAATATTGTAATAAGTTTTGACATCATCAAAAAAAGGGAAATCGTTAGGAAATTTATTGTATAGATTTTGATAACGCTTAGAAAACTTTGTATTAGGAAGTTGGCATATCCCAATTCTATATGTAAATTCTCTATATAATAGATATATAAATTAGTTGAGTAAAAAAATCAACTAAGTAGAGCATACAGAAGACTTGCTGAAGAATGCAGAAAAGTATCAGCTGAGTCGCAGTCGAGTGAATCAGAAGACCTTAAGTTAAGTATATCAGCTAAGTCTTTCAGAAGAATTACAGCAGAGTCAACCAAGTCAAGCGGTAAAGCAGCTGAACAACTCAGAGTCAACTGAAAGAGTCCGTTGTGTTGAAAATTAAAGAACTTACATGTTTTTGTAATGCATACAAACCTGCAATCTTAAAGTATTCTTGCTGAAAATGTGCAAGAAGCTAATGCCAATGAGAAGCCTACTGAACTCTAATCTTTTGAGAAGCCTACAAGTACCAGTTTATCAAAAGTTGGGTCAACATCAAAGCTGCAAAAATAAGACAAGCCAATGAATACTAAGTAAGAGTTTGAATATTATTTATCTCTTCAACGAAAGAAATTTGAACTCCTACTCTAAAAGGATGAGGAATTTTCAAAGATAAATAGAGAGCATTCATTCGAAGCAAGACACATAACTGAAAAGCATTCAAGTAAGAACTGCAAATACTCTCTCTCAAGCGAAAATTCATATATCCTCAAGCCAGATATAAGACACTTCATCCATCACTCACATGGAAAAATTGAAGTTGTTCTTCAAACTTGAAGAGGAAAACATTTGTTAAAGAAAATGAGATTATATTTCCAAGAAGTGAAGGAAGTATAGTGAGGTTCAAGGTCGAATCAGAATCAAATCTGAAGGAGGGATGTGTGATCAATCCATGAAGATTGGAAGAGCTGAAGTAGTGAGGCAACTGCCTTGCGAAGACCTGAATCCCAGAAGAAAAGCAATCTTGGACTTTACATTTGTAACAAAGTTACCGTTGCATTAGTGAATTCCTTTGGGAATAGGATAAGAGTGGAGTAGAGGAATTACCCCATCCTCGAACCACTATAAATTTTGTGATCATTAAATACCGGACTTTAATTTCTGTATTTTACTTACTTATTTTGTTTGCTATCCAATATGATATTAACCAATATAAAAGTATAAATGTTGATAAACCAAGATTTAAAAAAGGTATAAGACTTCCGTTATAAATCAAGAAGACTGATTTTCTAAAAGTTAAATTCATTCAGCTGAGTTACACTATCAACAACTCTCTCAGAGTCTGTTGAGTGGTTAACTCTTCTACTGAAGCTTAACACAATAGTCCTTCAAAAGACTTAGCTATTTTCTTCTAATCTCTAGTTTTATAAAGAAACAAAAAATTGGGTAAAGTCTATTCAAACCCCCCCCCCGACTTTACTCTGCGCCCCTTATGACCTACATTTACAAAACAATATTTTAAGAAAATAGCTAAGTCCTTTCACATAGCTGGGTTGATATTTAGCAGGAGAGTTAACCACTCAATAGTTCTGTTGAAAGAGATGTGGATATAGTAACTCAGCTAAAGAATGTCAACTTTTTAGAACAATAATTTCTTTTAAATCACCACTTAGTATTTTTTAGAGAACAATAATGCAGATTTTGACAACAAGCAAAATAACAGAATACAGAGTTGCAGAAATATAAATGTAAGAATATAAAGACACAAAATTTATAGTGGTTCGAGGATGGGTTAATTCCTCTACTCCACTCTTCTGCTACTCCAGGAAAAATCCACTAAGTAACATATGACTTTTGTGACAAAGTATTATATCCCTAGATTTATAGTCATTTCAACTTTCTGAACTTGCAGGATTTGTTTACGAAGCCCTCCTACACATCAGATTATTGATTCATCAGAAACCTCACTACACTCCTTCAATCCAAGGCAGTGTAAACCCAAGTTTGGTTTTCACAGATTTCCTCTTCAACTGAATAAATATCTTTAATCTTTCTCTAAACGTGTTGGATAAAGTGTTCTTGATGAAGCTTGAGGATTGTAGATAAGCTCGAGAGAGAGTTTTTGAATTTTCAGATTCTTGCTTGTTCACTTGTGTTGTTTCTCTTATTTCCCTTGCATCATGTATCTTCTCTCTGAAACATCCTCAGCTTTTATAGTGAAGATTTGAATTTTTTCCGTTGAAGAGATAGACATATTCAAATTCTACCATTGTACAATTGGCATGTCCTTTCTTGTAGCTTTGATGTTGATCTTTCCTTGTATTCTTATACCTTATGCATCTTTCTATAAATGGCATTCTTCAACATTTATGGTCAAACATCGTACTTCATTGATTTCGATGTATATCTCCTTTGGACACAGTGCAACGGAATCTTCAGTTGACTTTGGTCTTCCAACTACTTTACCCCTTTGAGACTGACACTTGGGTCTTCTAAGAGTGTCTGTCGTACTCTGTTGTCAGTCTTCTGATAGACTTGGTTGGCATACTCTGCTGAGAGTCTTCTGTCAACGTACTCAGCTGTAAGTCAGCTGAATTTCCGCCATTCGGCTACGAGACTTCTGATGCTTTTTTCAGCAAGTCTTCTGCAATTCCACTTGGCTATTTTTGAGTCAGCCTAAATCCTATCTATTATAAGAGTAGAAATTACATTGAAATTAGAGTAACGTTCTAATACATAGTTTTCTAAGCATTATCAAAATCTATGTGAAAAAATTCTTAACACAATGCATCTTTCAAAAAACTTCGTTTACATATATTATTCACAAAAGAAAAAATTCAAGCCTTTTATTTTCTTTCTTGATCAATCAGAGAAATCATATATCAATGTGTGAAATAAATTAAAGCACATAAATCCACAAGCATACCAAAATACTCCATCTACATTGACTGAAAGTCTTACACTTGTGAATCTTCAACAGTAGCCTCCACACATCAACATATATATGACCTCTCCTCACATCTAAAAAAGTTGCTAAACCAGATTGAGGCATCAACTAAACATGAAAATTTGAACAAGCTCTATCCACCAAGATATTTCCAATGATACTACATGAGGAGATGATAGGAATACACACATTCTCCACGCTTTCAGACTAAGCATCAAATTCTTCTAGTTTGGGTTTTCAGACTTCAACTGGATCAAGCCATAATAATCAACCAAACTCACAATAAACATTTTTAGACTATTTGGTCAATGGTCAGAGGTTGCCCTAAAAAGCTGAACATATTTAGACTATTTGTAGGAAACCAAAGAAGAACAGGATAAAAAGAAAACTATTAGAGGACTTTTCCTCAAATCGGCTGATCTAGTTTATGTTTTCGGTTCTAGCCAATTGTTCAAAATTAGACATTCCCTTCAACTTCTAAATCAAATCTATCACAAGTCAGCAAATATTAAGTTTAACTCAAAAATGTTTCATTATGCCATAAGGATTATTGTGCAGGGATGAATCCATATATGAAAGGGTAAAATAATAACATATTTGTTTGAGAGAAAAAGACAATTTGATTTTTAATTGTGCTCAATTTGGTGAAGCCGTTAATCATATTTCCAAAATCACAAGATAAATCTCATTCTGCTAAAGTTTTAGGGGTAAATTGCAAAATTGGTCTTGTAACTATGGACAGTTTGCAATTTCGGTCGTATAAGTATTGAGTTTGCAAAATTAGTCCTGTAAGTTTAAAAGTTTTTGCAAAATTGGTCCTATACATTTTACACCTAAGCGATTTTAGTCCTATAAGTTTCGAGTTGTTGCAAAATTAGTCCACAGGGGTTATTTCATATTTTCAAAATACCAATTATACCCTCACACCAATAGCTCATTTGAGTAACAGAGTAAGTGCTTTGCCTAAAATAGTATCAGAGCCCATGTTTATTAAAGAACTTTAAGATATATTTATTATTTTATGCAATTAACAATTGGTGAGGAGAATTTTCTCCGAGAAAATAGATCTGGACGAGTGTCCAAGATGTGTACCTTACAGGAGATATCGTCAAATTCCGACGATGTATGCAGAAGAACACCATGACAAGATAACATAATGGAATAATCAATATGTTGAAAAAGAACTCGCAGGAGCCGATAGGGAAACCCTGAGACAATGCGATAAACAAGCAACATATTATCTGAGTTTCCTTAGGGTTATCAGATATTATACGTCGATCTGATGAATCGTCAAAAAGCAGCCCATGAAAATCATGAGTCTTGATGGAGTACCAGGATGGAGAGAGATACTTCCAGACACATCTAAGTTCTCCCAAGATCTTAGAGAAGTCCATAAGACTGTGCAAAATTATGGCAACCGCCATAATTATCTACCAACACGAGTTCATCAGATCCAAAACTAGATGGAGATGATGGTGAAATATCAGAAGGAAACTCGTGAAATCCTTCATGATATTCATACACGAGTTAAGAATCTGGAGAACAGACCAAGTTCATCCGGAGAAAAGAAGCATATAGATTTCGGGGTAATATCCTATTTATACCAAAATGGGAAACCAACTAAAGTTGTACGACGCATGATAGACGATGAAAAGCTCCTTGCTATAATCAAATGAAAAATCCATCATAAACTAAAAAAGGGATGGATATGGAGAAGATTAATCTTAAAGATCTACATGACCTTGCAGAATCCTTCGCAAGATTAGAAATTGTAGATCTAAAGATGAACGCATGAGATGGATCAGCTTTGGTTACTCTTAACCAACATCAAAGACCACCTCCACCACCACCGATTGATCCCAACGTTCCCTGAAGTACATGTTCACATCATGGAGATAAACTAATGTCGTACGCTGGAGATTTTACCACCAGAGGAGATCCTATTATTTTAGAAACTCGACAACGTACTAGAAGACCAAATCTTTATATTATGCCTTATGGAAAATCACAGCTCGATTCGATACATCCATATGGATTGATGCTAAATCTGGATAACCCAAATTTCAAAAATCGAGAAGTTCTTATTAATGATTTGGAATCAGCTATGAGAATTGCAGCAGGTACCCTTGATCTTACAAAAGACGGATTCATCTTACTCCTTGAGATGAGTCCTGAAGGATCTGTAAAGATTACATGGGATATGACTGGATCAAAAATAATAAGCAGTGTCATAGCTGGAGGGTCATTGAAAGGAAATATCGATAATATGGCAAAATTATTTAAAATTTATTTTATCGGCACAGACTATTTTGAGGGATTAGAAGAAGAAAAAAGAAAAAGATACAAACAAGCCCTTTACTGCATTGAGTTATATGATATTTGTCATATTGACGAATATATCAAGTTGTTCGCCAATTATCGATGGAAGTCCAAAGTGGAGGATAAAGAAGTTTCGCAATTATTCCTTACAATAATACCAAGTCCCTGGAGAGATATGTTTATCAGGGAATACAAGAGTGCAGCTCATTTAGATACAGTGGCCAAAAGAATGTCTTTCCTAAATGCCAAGTTATCTGAATGGTGCCACCAAGCAGCACTTTACATGAATTATAAGAGACTACGAGGAATTAGTAAAATGTTTCCTCTATGTTATGAAGATGATGACATCCTAATTGTAGTGGGAGGTCAACCACGGAGGCATAAGAAAAAGAAGCATAGAAGACATCCATACAGTCGTGGAAGTAGCAGCAAAAGGAATAGGTCTTCATGGAGACCTAGGAGGTTTTGATCAAAACAAAAAGCCAGAAGTTACAAATCGGGGCAAAGACCAACACCAAACAGGAGTAGAGTTGAATCTTGCAAATCGGGACAGGCATGGGATGTACAAAGCGTAATGAATGTTGAAAGTCCGTGTCATAACCAAAGTCTTCAAGTCAACCAAACCTCTCAGGGTTAAGAGGGAGAGTTGAATGGACAAATCTAAGGTTCAAGGTTGACGAGATTAAGATTTCTCTAATGCGGGTTTATCAACGACAATGGGAGAATTTGGTTACAAGAAGAGGTATTAACCCGAGAAAAATAATAGTTGATATCTCGGAAAATACCCAAGAGTTTGGATGAACCAGCAAGTCATCCAAATGAAGTACAAGAATGGTATACTTTTGGAGCTTTAACTTCAATTTATATTGTGTCACCAGGATTCCCATAAATTGCAAAGTTACCAAAATGGATTGGGGAAGCGGTTTACGAGACATGGGCTAATAATCCACATTTGACCAGAGGAAATATTTTGGAACGGTATTTGATCAGTGCAACTCCAGAACCAGTAAAGAAAGGCTTTACTGAAGTTTTTTATTTCATCAAGCTTAGAAGACCGGATGAAAATGCTTTGAAATACATCAAGGCAGCTTCACCGAAAGAAGTACCATTACTGGTAGGAGCGATCTCAGAAGACGAAGCTTCTACACGACGAGAATGGGGACTTTGGGTTTGTCTAACTGAAATGGACAAAGTCAAATATCCATTCAAGTTCTTTCAGAATTCAGCAAATTGATCTTTCCTTCTGAATTCAATTACAGGATCAACAACAGGATTTGCAAAGGAACTTTTCGAGACAAAAAGAAGAATTCTCTGGGAGAATAAGATTTTGGCTAGCAAAGAAACTTACCGGAAATTCTGCAACATGGTGCATGTTGGATGTTGGTTCGATCGGGTCTATCAGGCATGCCTCGAATAGAAAGAACACGAGTTTGGAAAAGGATTTCGATCCAAACCCGACTAATAAGACCATTTTGCTAAAAAGGACAAAGGCCAAGCTCACAAGATGCGTTATCCGCGGGGACCACACAAAAAAAAATTAAAAGATTCCCCGACAACCATCACATGGTCTGAGTCACGTGGAAAGAGAAGGAAGACAGCTGGCAATGCAATAATTCAGGCGTATGACATAAGCAGTGACGCCTTACATTTCAACAAGATTTGAAGTCCGCCTTTGAAATCCGGACTTATCTCTATAAATAGCAAGAGCTGAAGGAAGTTGAGGACATCGAATATTTCCCTTAGATTTTTATTCTTAAAAATCTAAGTGAAAAATTTGTAATATCTGAGTGTTTTAGTTTTCTAAGTTTTATGTATTTTCGAGTGCAAACCTCATTAATGAGAGGCTAAACCATATAATAAATATTTCTTGAAGTTCTTAATAAAAATGGGTTTTTGCTTCAACATGTGTTCATAATGTTCTATTAATTCATCCATTTGAAGAATTATTTTATACATCTGGAGTAGAAAACGAACCAATGTTGTGCTGAGCAGTTACTGAAGGAGTCGGATAACTTGTAGATCATCTTCCATGTTGGTTAAAGTTGAACAGTGCTAATTATTTGTCAAATGGTCTAGGAGCAGTAATTTTCCGACTGGTGGTGTTGCGAGCCATCTCACCTGGTGCTGTTTTGGTTAAAGAAAGCTATGAATTTTAAGGGATTTATTAATTTTGAGAAGCATGGTGGGCCGATATGGTCGTAATGGACTATATTCATTTTATCAAAACCTTAGTTTGTAATCAAATTATTTAGAATTATAAAACATTTGCGGAAGCGTGTACTATTGAGCTTATAGGCTGGAAACCTAACATGATCCACTTAAAAACCTTTGAATAGAGACTGAATCTATGTAGGTGTAGCAATGCCACAAACAAAATAGGTGTCAGAAAATGTAACTTTTCACAATCTATGAAATTTGGGTTTATTAAAAATAGCTATGGTATGTAAGGATTGAAATTGCTAATTCTCGAAAGTTATAGGACTATATATAATTGATAACTTTGGAAAGATAAAGAACCAAAATTGTTATTCAACCATAAGGGAAAAATTGTCCAGGGCCAAAATTGCAACTCTAAATAGTTAAAGGACTAAAATTGCAACTGACCTAAAGATACAAGACTAAAATTACAATTTAGCCAAGTTTTAGGCACCAAAACCTCAAAAGTGTGGACACTTAAAATGTTTTTATGAACTTCGCATTGATTTCATCTAAGTATACATGTCCATAGTGCGCCAAGCTCTTCATAAGATTTTTGAAGCTACTCTTTCTTCTTTGTCAAAGAACTCGAAGACCTTCAAGAGAACATCTTTCTTTGTGTTTTTTACGGCTTCTTTAGAGACATATTTGTGCGAGATGGACAACATTTTGTAAAATCTCAAAATGAGAGACATACAAAGCCCTTGAAGGATGTACTTTTTCATCAATTCCACGAAGCTTACAAGTAAAATTTGGTGAGATAACAACACATGAGACAATTGGATAAGAAAAGCAGATAGGTGGTACTTGTTACATACAACTAACGTTCTTCTTAAACTTCTAAAGATACAATATAACAAAAATTAAAAACGAATTATAATGTTGGAAATGATGAATAAGTGGTGACTAACTGAATAATAAATGAACTACAATGGGTAACAAGGCGATGGCCAAGATCAATTTTGAAAACTGTTGAAGGTCAATTTGTTATCATCATACAATTTGTCTTCTCATCTTCTTCTCTAGATGAAAGAAGTAACAATTACAAGCACGAGTTTTCCTAGTCAAATACTAAATTCTTAAAACCGAAGGGTCATGGAAACTACTTACCAATTTTCAAAAATAGCATTATCTTTTAGGACTTCTCCAAATAATCAGCCCGCAAAACACTAGCTTGTTATTCTCAGTTTTTGCCAACAACTTGCTAGTTACGTTCAAATCTGCAAACATCTCTTTGTTCAATAAAATAACTCTATATTCAAGGTATTATCATAAACAATTTTTCTCAACTCATAACAGCCACAAGTTAATTTTTAAGATCATGATATAACCCTCATATGATTTTCAGTTATAAATTTGAGTTCACGGCTTAATCACAATTCACTACAAGAAAACTGCTGATAGACACCACCAAAAAGACACCGGTTTTATGACTTTACTGGTGTCTTTTCCTTTTTAACACCGGTTTTGTAAGAAACCGATATCTTATTGTTGGAATTGGTCTTTGATAAATGGGGTATTGACCCGATTATGACCAATCAATTAAGTGGTTTCCATTTGTGAAAAATGGAATTAAATTATTTGTAAAAATTCTACTAAGAGAGTAGATGAGAATAGCATTTGGAATTTCTCAAAACCGATTCCGGGTGAATGAGAAATTAATGCTAGAAGTTAGCCACTTAATACAAATAAATGGTATGGAAAATGGAAAATGTGGGGGATGAGAGATGCTCCATCCCACATAGGAAAAAGGAGGTAAAGTTGCACACTTTATTTATCCTAAGTTGGACAAATGGGTTTGGGCCCTTGGGGGCACCAAGTTTTTAAAGGAGAGGACCTACATGCTTGTGGGTTTGGTCAGCACACACGCGCGCGCCGCTGCCCATGGCCGGCCCGGCCCGGGTCCGGGGTCGGGCCGTGGGTTTGGGCTTGGGGGCCCTTATTCTTTTTGGACCAAAAACCTTTAAACATTAAATATTAAATTAATTTTTGTAATTAATTAAATAGATTTAATTAAAAGAGTTTGGGAAAATATTTTATCCAACAATCGCAAGCGAAAAGTATTTTATCATTTGTTGAAGACGATGGCATCGATTCGATATCGTTTGGGGTTGGCTCGTTTCTAAAAAGGGCGAAACGTTGAAGAAGAAGTTGACAACAACCGGAGAATCGTTGTGGATGCTTGGCATAACAACGATTTTCTATGTCGCAACTATGTCTTGAACGGGCTAGACGACACTCTCTACAATGTCTATAGCACGTTCAAGACGTCAAGGGGCCAATGGCGATCCTTGGAGAAGAAATACAAGACGGAAGATGCGAGGCACAAAGAAATTTGTTGTCGGCAAATTCTGGAGTACAAGATGGTTGACACCAAGGCGGTGATCAGCCGAAGAAATTCAAATCATCCTTCACGACTTAGTGTCTGAAGGGATGCTTTTGAATGAATCTTTTCAAGTGGCTGCAATTATCAAAAAATTGTCGCCATTGTGGAAGGACTTCAAAAACTACCTCAAGCACAAGCGCAAAGAGATGGGGCTTGAGGATCTGATTGTTCGGCTTCGCATCGAAGAAGACAACCGGAAATCAGATGTTAAAACCAGTAAATCTGGAATGGAGGCTAAGGCCAATCTTGCTGAGTCGAGCACTAGCAAGAAACATAAGCACTCCGGGAAAGAGAAAGGCAAGGCCAAAAAGTTCAAGGGGAATTGCTACAATTGTGGCAAACCGAACCACATGGCGAAGGATTGCCGACACCCGAAGAAGGGCAATCAAGGTGGCAACCAACAAGCCAATGTGACGGAGGACAAGTCGGTTCCAATAGACTTGTCGGAGCTCGATCTCTCCGCCGTTGTGTTTGAAGCCAATATGGTGGATAACCCAAGGGAGTGGTGGATAGATACCGGGGCTACTCGTCACATTTGTGCCGATAAGGAGATGTTCTCCTCCTACACTCCGATCAATGGAAGAAAGTTGTTCATGGGGAACTCCTCGACTTCCAACATCGTTGGGCTTGGAAAGGTGGTGCTCAAGATGACTTTCGGGAAGGAGCTTACGCTTGTAGATGTGCTTTGCATGTCCCGGACATCCGCAAGAACTTGGTTTCGGTCCGTTGCTTAGTAAGGCCGATTTAGGCTAGTGTTTGAGTCCGACAAGTTTGTAATGACCAAGAATGGTCGGTTTTTATGTAAAGGTTACCTTGATAAGGGCACATGTTTAAAATGTCTGTAATGCGTTTTTCCGCCAAGAGGCGAAGAATAAAAACGTTACTTGTTTACTTGTTGGATTGTTCTAATTTATGGCATGATAGATTAGGACACGTAAACTTCAACACAATTAAAAGGTTAGTGAATCTGGAATTAATACCTACGTTTAAAACCGATTCACAAGACAAATGCGAAATTTGTGTTGAAGCAAAATTGGCCAAGGCACCGTTTCATTCGGTAATGAGAAGTACTAAACCACTCGAGTTAATTCATACAGATGTGTGTGACTTAAAACTTGTGCAAACTCGAGGTGGGAAAAAGTACTTCATAACGTTTATAGACGATTGCACAAGATATTGTTATGTATATCTTTTGAAAAGCAAAGATGAAGCTTTAGTAGCTTTTAAAACTTATAAGAATGAAGTTGAAAATCAGCTTAATTTGAAAATTAAGATGATTCGAAGTGATAGAGGCGGAGAGTATGTTGCTCCGTTTGAAGAATTTTGCTCGGAAGCGGGAATAATTCATCAAACGACTGCACCTTACTCACCTCAATCAAATGGTGTTGCAGAACGCAAGAATTGTACTCTTAAGGAGATGATGAATGCGATGTTGTTAAGTTCTGGCTTACCCCAAAACTTGTGGGGAAGCCATACTTTTCGCGAACTACATTCTTAATAAGATCCCACACAAAGGTAAAAATGAAACTCCATATGAGTTATGGAAGGGACGTAAACCGTCATACAAATACCTTAAAGTGTGGGGGTGTTTGGCTAAAGTCGACGTACCTAAGCCAAAACAAGTAAGAATCGGTCGAAGACGATCGATTGTGCTTTCATTGGATATGCTAACAATATTAGTGCATATCTCTTTTTTAGTGCACAAATCGGCTATTCGATATAAATGAAGGTATGATCATTGAATCAAGGAATCTTTGTATTCTTCGAGAATATCTTTCCGAACAAAGAACGGAAAGAAGAAAGTTCTAGTAAGCGAACTTATGAAAGCGCAAGGTTACCTCAAAGTGATGATGAAGAGGAACAAGACGCAAAGAAAAAGGACAAAAGTAGCTAAGTCTTTTGGTCCGATTTTCTAACTTATATGTTAGAAAAGCGAACCGAACTATTCAAGAAGCATTGTCTAGTCGGAAGCTCCTCTCTGGAAAGAAGCTATCAATAATGAGATAGATTCCATCATGCAAAATCACACTTGGGAGTTGGTTGATCTCCGCCGGGTTGCAAGCCTTTAGGATGCAAGTGGGATCCTTAAAAGGAAGTATAAAGCAGATGGATCTATTGACAAGTATAAAGCCCGATTGGTAGCTAAAGGGTTTAGACAAAAGGAGGGATATGACTTCTTCGATACATATTCTCCTGTCACGAGGATTACGTCCATTCGTGTTCTCATTGCCATTGTAGCTTTGCATAACCTTGAGATACATCAAATGGACGTTAAAACTGCCTTCTTGAATGGGGAACTTGAAGAGGAAATTTATATGGAACAACCCGAGGGGTACATTGCACCCGGTCAAGAGCGAAAGGTGTGTAAACTTGTTAAGTCACTTTATGGACTAAAACAAGCACCTAAGAAATGGCACGAAAAGTTTGACTCGACTATGAAGTCAAACGGTTTCAAGATCAACGAATGTGACAAGTGTGTCTACATTAAAGGTACTACAAATGATTACGTCATAGTATGCCTTTATGTAGATGATATGTTGATTATGGGAAGTAGTCATGATTTAATCATGAAGACTAAGAACATGTTAAAGAAGAACTTTGACATGAAAGATATGGGATTATCGATGTTATATTAGGGATTAAAATTTCTAGAACTTGAGGATGGAATTGTCTTGTCACAGTCCCATTATGTCGAGAGCATACTCGGGAAGGTTTAATGCTTTTGACAAAGCGCTCGGCTAAGACACCTGTAGATCTAAGTCTACACTTGGCCAAGAATAGAGGCGAACCGTTTCTGTTTGGAATATGCAAGGGTAATTTCGATGTACTTAACAAGTTTGCGTACACGCCCGGACATTGCATATTGATGAGTAAACTAAGTAGGTTCACAAGTAACCCAATCACGGATCACGGAAAGCCGTGACAAGGGTACTTAGATATTTAAAGTATACCATAAACTATGGAATACTTTATACAAGATATCCAAAGAAGATTAGAAGGATCTTGTGATGCCAATTGGATATCGACACAAAAGACTCCAAGTCCACAAGTGGATTTGTTTTCACAATAGGTGGAGGAGCGGTGTCATGGAAGTCTTCTAAGCGAGGCGTGCATAGCTCGATCCACTATGGAATCCGAGTTCATTGCTTTGGATAAAGTTGGAGAAGAAGCGAGAAATGGCTTAGAAACTTCTTAGAGGATAAGCATGTGCCTTTGTTATGATACATGCTTGTGATAGTCAATCAGCAATCGGAAAGGCACAAAGCAGTATGTATAATGGTAAGTCTAGACATATACGTCGGAGACACAATACCATTAGACAGTTGATTTCCAATGGGGTTATTTCGGTTGACTACGTGAAGTCAAAGGAAAACCTTGCGGATCCACTTACAAAAGGTATAAATCGAGATCAGCTATATAAACTGTTAAGGGGAATGGGTTTAAAATCCACAACTTAAAGAATGTTCATAGCGGTAACCCAACCTTGTGAATTGGAGATCCCAAGACCTTGGTTCAATGGGACAACTAAGTTATGAATGTTCAGCTGAACACTTGGAAAATGTGTTAGCTCATTCTCGATACATCCAAGTGTATTTAAACCTGCTGAATGTGGTGAGGTTAAGTTTAAGACTTTTAATGATTCCTATACCGAAAGGTGGAGTATTGCAGGATACTCTTCAATAGGAGATCACCTATATAAGTGAGAAGTAATGGCCGCTTCAAATGAAACACTTATGAATCTAAGATATGGTCGAGGTAGAAATGGACACAACGTGAGAACAACAAGTGTTAGAGTTGTTATTGTGTAAGTACTGTTGTCTTTGTTTACACAAACGGCTGAGTAGTTCAAGACATCGCGTCACTAAGCAGCTAGTAAATCCGATAGTACCTTACTAAGGAAGGTTCAAAGCCACAAGCTACCTATCTGATGCAATAACGATTCGCCGAGACTTTCTGTTTAATCTGCATACACGCATGCATTAATTTCATTCATGTGGGGGATTGTTGGAATTGGTCTTTGATAAATGGGGTATTGACCCGATTATGACCAATAAATTAAGTGGTTTCCATTTGTGAAAAATGGAATTAAATTATTTGTAAAAATTCTACTAAGAGAGTAGATGAGAATAGCATTTGGAATTTCTCAAAACCGATTCCGGGTGAATGAGAAATTAATGCTAGAAGTTAGCCACTTAATACAAATAAATAGTATGGAAAATGGAAAATGTGGGGGAGGAGAGATGCTCCATCCCACATAGGAAAAAGGAGGTAAAGTTGCAAACTTTATTTATCCTAAGTTGGACAAATGGGTTTGGGCCCTTGGGGGCACCCAAGTTTTTAAAGGGGAGAGGACCTACATGCTTGTGGGTTTGGTTCAGCACACACGCCGCCGCCGCCGCCCCCACGCCCGGCCCGGTCCGGTCCGGGTCGGGGTCGTGGGTCGCGGGCCGTGGGCTTGGGCTTCAAGGCCCTTATTCTTTTGGACCAAAAACCATTAAACATTAAATATTTAATTAATTTTTGTAATTAATTAAATAGATTTAATTAATTTTTCGTAATTAATTAAAAGAGTTCAACAGGAAAATGTTTCGGCCCGCCAAGACGGGACGCACGCCCGTGCGCCTGGGTTGGTGCCGAAGGTTTGAGCCGCACGCAGGCGGCAGGCGCACGCCATGCCCTAGGCCGCTTCTCCTCTCGCAGAAAAGTGCGTCTGTTTGCGAAAAATGTGCCTTTTCGAGCCTACAAACGCGATTTTCCGTACGGACATTTTGTTGCCTATATTAATGGAGCCCCTACTGATGAAATTACATACGAAAATAATCAGATAACATTAAATCGAGCATTACATTTTGCATCTTGCCCATTTTCCTCCTTGAAAGCTTGAAAGTAGTTAAACACTTTTCTTGTTCGTTGTTGTTCCGGTTTTGCTGTGCTGCTAACCGGAACAGTTAAAGTCGTTGTATCTTAGAGGCGAGCGTCGGAACCGTAAGCACTAGTATACGGGGCGTTTTCGTCTTGCGGAGACAGAATCTAATTCTGGCCTCGACTTAAGCCTATACACGATCCCTGCCATTTTCTGAAAACAGAAACCTTTCCACATAAATTTACCCAACACTTATTAGTGTTGTCGTTTGATAAACAACACCGGTTTTCTAGAACCGGTGTCTATTCTAAAAACAATTCCAAAATAGACACCGATTTTCGCCTCGGTTTTCGAAACCGGTGTCTATATATAAAAATTATTTTAGATTTGACACCATATCTTTCAACACCGGTTTTAGAACCGGTGTCGTTATTTTTTAACACCAGAATATTTAACACCAGTTTTACAATTGGTGTGGTTAGGAGTGTAGGACATTTAATAATTAGGGTTATTATCATCAAAAAAAGAAAAACACCACCCCCTGCGCCTCTCTTTCTCACACCTCCCGCCGGCCCTCCTCCTCCCCCACCGGCCGCCAACCTCTCTCGGCCGTAGAGTTATTGTACGATGATATTATTTTGTTGTTTTATTTGAAGTTCATGTAGCATTTGGGGTGCATTTGGGGTGCATTTGGAGTAAAACATTATTTTGCCTCTTTTATCACATTTAATTTCGCATTTTCCTATTCCAATATACCTCAAATCCCTCGATTTCTTTTTAAATTCCTTTTTTTCCCCTTACATTCTTCGGTGACTCTTTCACATAACACGGCCGTACAATCATGGCGGAGTAAAACATTCTCTTATTTTCTCGTTCATCCTTTTTCTTTCGTATAATTGCAAAAAGAGTGGTGCGAGCGGGTGTGGGTCGGGCGGAGTAACCAAGATGACAGGGGTTCGCGGATGCCGACGTGGAAGGAGAGAGAGAACAATAAGCGTCGCGAGCGGCATCGGAGGGCCATCGCCACCAAGATATTTGCGGACTCCGCCTCTACGGCAATTACAAGCTACCAAAGCATCATGCGACAACAATGAGGTGCTCAAAGCCCTCTGCGACGGTTGGTTGGGTTAGTTGAGCCCGATGGTACCACCTATCGCAAGGTAATTTTAGTTCTCTCGAGTTTTCCTTCATTTTTTTACCATTAACTTGCTTTGTTTGACAATTTTTGCCTTGCTTCTTAAATTTCCTTTTTGATTATCGTTGTAGTAATCTTGCTTAATTTTAATGTTATGTTTCTGGTCGTTTTCACTTTTCGAGTGTTTTACCTGCAGAGAAATTAGTTTGATAAAATAATCTAATGTTTTTTACGTTTAATTTGGTGCTTTGGTTATGGAAATTAGGAGGAGGATTTGTTCAAAGTAAAAATTAAAATATTAAAATACAAGTTTTTTTTTTTTTTTTGCTTTATTGTATTGTCTTGCATTTTTGTGTTTCTCTCCTTACTTTCCTACTATATTTGAAATTTTGAGCTTCACAAATGCTACCCTCAAAATTTAATATTCATATTTAATTACCAAACAGAAAAAATGCTATTTTATCTTTTGTCATTTGTAGTGATAGTTGCAATGAAACCGAGTTTAAAATCTTCTCGTCTGGTTCCATTTGGAATCTTAAAATAGATTATTATTTGTGATAATTGGGATCTGAATTTTAGTCATTTCATTTGCTAACCATATACTCTATTGGGTGAACTCATTTTTTCGCTTCTAAAAAATGTCATGTGCATTTATATTTGATGGAAATTTACTTGTACTTTTGCAAAAGAGTATTATGAATGCAAATTGAGATCGGCCTTTGCAAGCCTATCCTTTTCCTTTTTTATATCTTTGAATTTATTTATTCCTTCTATTGTCCTAAACCCCATAGTTTTGGCTTATCCGTATGGGATTTCTGCTCAAGTGGATGGCAAAACAATTTATGATACTTTGATTTGGATGTTTCTTGTTTTCGCCACCACCTCTTGGTATAGACCGAGTTAACATAGATGGACAAGGTATCTGTTCTTGGAAATCTTTGTTAAGTACTGAAACAACTCCAGGAGAAAGTGAAGATTCTTGAGTATGACAATCGCATTGGTGTGTATGCCTTTTTGCTTGGATCATAGTGACATCTTCCTTGTGACCTGAAATAACATTTTACAATAACAAGTATGAGGGTAATATCCGGAAGTGAAAGAAAATCACCGCTGGGAATTGTGTTGTGATTTCGTGAAGTGATTAAGTTGTAGTAGAACGGACCAAAGATATAAGAGTAGTGCACATCGCACCTGCTATTTAGTTTAAATTTGATTCCTAGTGGAGTTAGATGGTCCACCCCAGTGCAATGTGCGAGAAACCAAAGAGAGAAAAAAAGGAAATAGTGCAGCAAGCGCAATTATATATATGTTGTTAATGCCTATGAGCAATCTAAAGCTATTCCTTTTGGCCTGTGAACTTGAAATTTGCTCACCTTCTACGGGTTTTTGTTTTGAGATCCAATCTCTTTTAGTTGCTTTAGTTTTATCAAGGATATGATTTTTCGTTGTGTTAGTTTTATGAAGGATATCATATGACTGTTGAAGACATCAATTTTCTTGTTTGTTCCAATTTATTCTCATAATTATACAAAAATGATGATTTTTGTTTCTTGTGCAGAGTTATAAGACTTTGCCTCCGCCACATAGACCATTATTTCCTGGATTCTATATGCCAATATACGTCAAGGTATGGATGCTTCAGTTGCGTACATACTTTTATGAGTATATTAGTTATTGGATATTTTCTGATACCTTTTATGATGTTTCTTTGGTGTCCAATTCTAAGCTCATACATGTAATAGTGCCAAATATTAAAGGGGCATGAGACAGTTATTCTTTATGGATCTTGCCCATGTATTCGACTTCAATTTTGATCATATATTGTTAATCTTTGTATTTATCTTGTACAAAATATGTTCTTTCTCATTGCTTGATTGTTACAAATGGTAATTACCAAGCATCGAATATTTTTGACATCACATGTTAAAAAGGTGGAAAAAGTTGAAGTGAAAAGCTTTTTACATTTCGGATCTTGTCAACCTCATAAACCCGATCAGGACTAAATGTTTTTCTTCCTTTTATTCTCTCGATGTTAAATTAGTCAAGATTTCAGTTTGCTATTAGTTAAAAGAAAGTGAATTTAGATTTCTTTTGCAGGATCCAAAATTTTTAGCACTTTAGTAGAGTTGGAGCAGTATGTATTATACTAGTTTTATTATTTTCATATATATGGATATATATATACATTTATATTCATCTTATCGGTGCAAACTTTGCTCAACCGAGGTATTTGTCTTATGCAGATCCTTGAAGATCCCTTGACAGTCAAAGTTGATCATCTCAAGGTATGCAAAATCTTCTCATATATCTTGTATCTACCCCGAGTTTTTTTTTTTTTGTAGAACGAAACATCAGTTCATGTGACACTTTCTTTACATTATTTTGACTCGTATTTCAGGAAAAACCAAATGATAAGGATGATGACATTCTAAAGGCTACATCATTTGAAGTTATATCAACTCGAGAGATGTTTTGAAAATAAGTCGGCTCTGGCGAGATCATGCACAAACTTATACTCGGTATGATCCCCCTTCTCAATGTCGTATTTTTTTTTGCCTATGTAGAATGGTGTTGTTGGATACTTGGGTATAGGATAAGTGTGTTGGTGACTGAAAATCAAATCTTGCAACCTTCACGACCAGCATTACCAAGTTGTATTTATGGAGCAAGTAGTTCTGATAAAGTGGAAGTTGTCATGCTCATATGCTTCAGAACTTCCATGTGATTTTATCTTAAAATAATTTGAACTATTTCAACCCTTACTATTTACTATGAAACTTTGATAGTTGACCAATTGACTTATGGTTGTAAACGATCTGATGTGATGCTATTAT
Source organism: Rehmannia glutinosa (assembly GCA_016081115.2). Classification (NCBI taxonomy): domain Eukaryota; kingdom Viridiplantae; phylum Streptophyta; class Magnoliopsida; order Lamiales; family Orobanchaceae; genus Rehmannia; species Rehmannia glutinosa. The sequence goes on from JABTTQ020002688.1 coordinate 35,887, forward strand.
GCTCTTGAAAGATAATTTCTCTTGAGATATTGTTTATTCTGGATTTGTGTGTGGAAACATTTTCTTTTTGTAGTTTGTAAGACAGTAGCTTAACATTTTTAATGATACGAGTGTTGTATTGCTCGTGTTAACATTTTGTATTGAGAAGTCTATTGCTCGAGTTAACATTTTGTTTTCTTGTCAAAAGTAAGGACTTGTGTATCATATTAGAAGTATGAATCTTGACTTATGCATTTGGCACTGTGTTATCTCCCAACTTGTAATATGTGCAAAGCATATAGGTGATTTTACTTACCCAAGAGTGGCGATTTTGGAGCAAAGCAATATCGGTGCAAATAAGTTACAATGCCAGCAAGTGCTTGAAGAACTCGATGTAAGTAGTTAACGACACACAAGTATAATCCATATAACTCACTCTTTGAGCATGATTTAAGGGTCTGCGTATTTCTGTTTTGTTACTACTGTTTTATAAGACTACTCATTTACTAGAGTGCCTACAAAGTCTCAGACTACTTATCAACTACGTTAGACAAATGACTTCTAATATCACCTTACATGGCGTTCATTTGGTATCTTGAGCACCATTCAAGGTTTTTGAATAATTTTTCCGAGAGTCAAACAATGTGTCCCTGCTCCCTGGTCCCTTGATGCATGTCCTGTTTTATATAGTAATGCCTAAAACATGTGTTTCTGCTTAAATCAGCTTAAATCGCAATACTACCCCTAAAATTTAATCTAATTACAAAAAAGCATTAGTTATCTTTCAAAGAATAATAAATATTCTTTGCACATGTTATAGTTAAGTAAGATTTGATCATATTGTTGATTTTTAGTTTCATTTATAGTCTTTGATTTGATATTCTTCCTTCAGGAAAGGACGTAACAGACGAGTTTGATGATGTCGGGCACAACCACGATGCTTGGGCAATGTTGGAGAAATACTATGTGAGTGAACTGAACAAGTCAAACATTCCATGTTTAATTGGATTTTGTTGTTGGATTATATGGATTTTGTTGCGTGTAGTTGAATTATATAGTCTTTTTGTTAGTTGATGGAATTAATCAGATTATGAATTTATAGTTGTTTTATCGAAAGGAAACGTCGCTACTAGTACTTTTTGTTGGATTTTGACTATTGGTGACCTTAATATTAATGGATTTCATGTTTAATTGGTAGTGCACTTATGATGGTTGTTAGAATTGGAGTTCATAATGAATTATTTATTTATATGGTTTTTTTGCAGCTTTGGGCCGGTGTTTTTGTGTAAATAAATAACCCTTTTAAAACCGCTTCTAAAAACATCAAAAGACACCGGTTTTGATGCGGTGTCTATTCATCAAAAGACACTAAAACCGGTGTCTTTCAAAGAAAAGACATCGGTTTTAAACCGGTGTCAAAATGTTCAGGCTTTTAAAACTAGTGGCTTTAACACCGGTTGTTTTACTAATAGACACCGGTTTAAAACCGGTGTCGTTGAAGGAAACAACACCGATTTTAAACCAGTGTCAAAAAGTTCAGACTTTTAACACCAGTGACTTTAATACCGGTTGTTTTTACTAATAGACACAGGTTTAAATAACACCTGTGTCAAAATTTGACGATATGCCATATCAGTGGCGGATCTAGGATTTTTGAAATTAGGGTACGATAGATTTTAAAAAAATGTGCATATAAATATTGTTATTATTTAAAGTCATAGTACAAATGCATTTTAAAATTTATAAAAGTAGATTTTTTGACCGTACATGAAAAATTAATACACATATATAAAAGAAATAATTAGAATAATTAAGAAAACAAGATACAACAAAACACAATTTTGGTAACATTATTGATATTATTATATTTTTGTTTTTTGATATTTTTAGTTTTGTAGGTTTTGACTTTTGCCATGTTTATTTATTCAAGTTACTAAGTCGATCTTAATTTTTGAAATTTAATTGTGGGGATTTATATTATTTTATTTGAATAGGGTACAAATTTATTATTAATTTTTCTTTACTAAAAATATAGTTGAATTTTTTTCAGTTTTGGGGGTACAGTTGCACCCCAAATTTTGGACGTAGATCTGCCGTTGTGTTCTTAATAAACCTAGCTCGATATGAGTAAAACATAGTCAAATAAGTCATTGATGTGTATAAGTATTCTTGGCATTTTCAAAATATTAAATAAACTCATGGGACCAATTTGCAACAACTTGAAACTTACATGACCGAAATTTCTTAGGTATGAAACATATAGGACAAATTTTGCAAACCAATTTTGCAAACTCAATACTTATAGGACCAAAATTACAAACTGTCTATAGTTATAGGACCAATTTTGCAATTTTCCCCATTATCTTTTAGGACTTCTCCAAATTATCAGCCCGCAAAACACTAGCTTGTCATTCTCAGTTTTTGCCAACAACTTGCTAGTTTTCAAATCTTTCTGCAAACATCTCTTTGTTCAATAAAATAACTCTATATTCAAGGTATTATCATAAACATTTTTTCTCAACTCATAATAGCCACAAGTTAATTTTTAAGATCATGATATAACCCTCATATGATTTTCAGTTATAAATTTGAGTTCACGGCTTAATCACAAATAATTTTTTCGACTTATAGAAGGCATGCATAAATTGATTGCAACAAATTTAAAAGTTGATGATTTTTTAGTACCCGAACTATATAAAGTTTGCTGATTTGGTACCTTTCATTTGCGATTGACTAATTTAGTATCCAAAGTTAATGATTTTTTATTAATTGGTATCTATTCACTTGAAAACAAGAAAACGCCCTCAAGAATTTTTTTTAAAAAATTAATTAAATAATTCAATGATTAATTATTTTTTTAAAAAATTAACTTTTAATAAAAATTATTCAATTTAAAAAACAAAATTTAATTAAAAATAACTTATTGAAAAACCAATTAAATTAAACTATTAAATTCTTAATTTAAAAAATAAATTAAATTAATGATTTTAAATTTTAAAAATTCAATTAAAAAATAATTATAAAATTACATTAATTTTCTTATTTACATCTAAATTATAATTTTTAAATTATTAAATTTTAATTTTAAAACATAGTAAATTAACTAATTTTTCTTTTTAATTAATTACATTTTAATCAACTTTTATTAATATAGTAATTTAATCTAGTTATTTTATTTTTCTAAAATTCAATATTTTTTAGATATTATTTATTATTTTTGTTTTTATTTATTAAATTAAATTAATTTAAATGCTTTTATTTAATTTAATTTCAAAAAATTTAGTTTAATTATTTTTCTTGGGCGCATTTTCGTCCAACACATTATATTGGGCAGAGCTGGCCTTGGCATTTTATAAGAAGAATTTCGATCAAAGCTGCAAAGATAATACATCAAGTTATGAACGGGTCGTCGTGGGGCACATTAAATGCGTAACACATCCACTGACGAGACGTAAATGAAGTTAGCAACTCTTCCAAGACCGCATTGACGCAAGGAAGCTTTACCTAGGTAGCATTTAATGCATATCACATTCACTAACAGAGCATTTAATGAATTATAGGCCTATGTGGCTGATGGGACATCCTTGGGTAAGCCGATCTGATAAATAGTAACTAAGGAGTAACTAACGAGTCCAAGATGGGACTACTAAGAAGAGCCAGGCCAATCCGAGATAGCCATGTGTCCGCTCCAGCATGGTTAGTTGGGAGGAAAAGTTATAAATATAGATGTTCTTATTCAATAAAAGGGTTACTTCAAATACTCATGATAAATCACACACTTTCTTCTTCTCTATGTTCTAACTAATTTGATCGTCAGAGTGCTCATATCGGACTTGCTCCGAATAGTTTTTGTAGGAAGATATAATTGACGAGAGAGTAAACATTCTTTAATTTCTCGACTATATGGGGCTCTTTAAAGTGGTGTCGTCTGTGGAAACACTTGAGTTCAAGACTTGAGAATGAGTGGACCGGGTTCACGTGGAAATTAGGTGCTAACCAATTGGGGGGAAGGAGTAGACCCGTTGGAGTCGATAGAGCAGGTGGGTGAGGGGTCGGTGGAAAACATGTAAGTCCAAGTGGCTACGATAATCTAGAGGAGGGTGAATAGATTATGCCCATTTTCTCGATTATGCCCTCTGTTTGAATGTAATAAGCGAAGACCGAGAATGGAAGTGCGGGAAGTAAACAACACGCGTTTATTTAAAGAGGTTCAACCTACCTAGGCCTAATCCTCTACCACCCCAATATCTCAGGGATGGATTTGAAAAGAAAAAGAATTTTATAAATAGTTACCAAAACTATTACAACATCATACAACACTCTTTGAAGATTACACCTCTTTGAAGATTACCACAATCTCCTCAAGATTACCACAATCTTCCTTCAACGGCACCTTGTGAAGATTACCACAATCTTCCGACTTGAAGAGCACCGAACTCTCCAACACCTCGAAGAGCACCAAACTCTTCTACAAGAAGATTACCATAACCCCTCTTTTCACCTATGAAGAGCACCACACTCTTCAACACCTAAAATTACCCAAGTGTATTCTTACCACAAGAATACTCACAAGGATATCTTGTGTTTGGATAATGAATTACAATCAAGATTACAATTTAAAAAATATTACAACGCAAAAGCGCAAGTGTAATCAATAATCAAGCCTAGACCTCAAGATGTGAAAGTGAAAGACCTTAGGCTATTACAACAAGAATGTTGAAAATGAAGAACACAATATATATGCTTGAGTATATCTCTTGAAGATGTTTGTAATTGTTGGTTGTTGATCCAAAACTCTATTTATAGAAGATGTTTGATCAAGGATTGACTCCTCTTGGAGATTGACATCCGAAAAGAAATACATGTTAAATCAAGAATATAGTTGTTATAAATCAATCCCACAAATTAAGGAAGAAGGGTCTACTGCACAACAGATAGATTTTGGTGTCGAAAGTATAGGGCGACCGGTGGCGTAGAAAGGAGAGTTTGAAAATAATTTCACAAAATAACACAAGGCGACCGGTTGACCCCTGTGTGGACCAGTCCGGGTCCTATTTTAGCAATACATAGAAAATGATCTATTTCTCAGACACCGATCGACCTCAAGGTCGACCCGTCGACATGCCCCAAAAAATGTCGACCCAAGTTTCTTTTCAAAAATCAACTTCAGACACGGGATGCCCTATAGGGTGACCAATCGAACACGAGACAGAAGTGTTGTCCAATTTTTATCGAAAATAAACTTCAAGAAATACTCCGAAAAATTAGTAAAAACATTTTAGATCGATCGGGAGTATTTGGACAACATTTAGAAACATTGTTTTGGTGTAAAAACACAGTTAAATAAAATCATCAAAATCATGATAAAAATATTTATCTAACAGACTCCCCCTTTTTGATGATTACAAACCAAAATAATTTTAGAGGCCGATTTTGAAAACAAACCAATTTTTCGGTCAAAACATAACTATCCGTTTTGAGCGACAACATTCCATGCATAATACTCACAAGGATGGGAGTAAAGATTTTCAAAACATTTTATAAAAGCTCCCCCTTTCAACATGCACAACAAGAATAGTATAGAAACAATCAAATAAAAGCTAAAAGCTCAGCTTTTACGATAGAAAGTTGAATATCATGAGCTTAGAAGCTCCCCCTGTCAAAAAGAATTCATTAGACATGTATAAAAGTCCACAATGCATCCAATGGACTAAGTTTCATTCACAACTTATGGCTTTTAATAGCCACAACTTATAGCTTTTTCTGCGAGCTTTTTCTAGCTCCTTTGAGCTAATGAGCTTGTTTCGTGTTTCTCCCCCTTTGGAATCATCAAAAAGAATGTTAGCACAATAAAAACATCATATATTCATATCAAAGTGCGCAATATTACCGATTTATCGAGCTTTGAACATTTAAACTTAAAATCCAAGGAAAAAGGGAAACGTCAATCATTTGACTTGTAAAAGCTCATATGAGTAACAAAACATGATCTATATAAACTTAGAAGATTTTTGAAATCGAGAGAATCATGTAATTTAAGAAATTTTCATTGAAGCAATTTATCGAACACTTGGCGGGCGTAGAATTAAAAAAAAAAGATGTATATAGCCCTTGTAAATACAATCATGCCCAAAAATCATCACCAATCATAATTATACAAGCATAATCCATCATCATACATAATTCCCATTACAAATATACAAGAATTGTATCAAAATACCAAAATGTAAGCACTTTCTCAAGGGTTCAACCCAATTGAGATTAAAAAAGAATTAAACTTATCAATCAATCGGAGGAGTCGGGTAATATGGATGATATACTCATAATATAAACCCAAAAAAATAGAATATACAAGAAAGAAATCATTTTGGGTGAATTGTGTGTGAAATTTGCAAATGGGTCGAAAAACGGAAGAAAAACGTTGAAAATGGCTAAGTCTGGGACATAATGCAATTTAACCCATTTTTGCTCTAGGTCGACCGGTCCAAGGGGGTCCGACCGGTCCAGGTAGTGGTCGACCGGTCGACCTCCCTTCATCCGGTCCCTGGAGCACTTTTCTAGTTTTGTTCGAATTTTGATCCAAAAATCCAATATTTCACCCCTAAGTTTTAAAAACCCACAAAATGAAAACATAGACTTCATTCAATATGCATTATGCCTAAACAATCTTGAAATGAGGTAAAAAGACTGATAGATTAATGGTTTTAAAAATATCCCATGAGTTAAACTTGAGACGGAATTAAACACATCTCAAATATTTTTTTAAGAAGCACAATCCCTTATAAAATGATGTCGAATCTCAATATGTTTAGTTCGCTTATGATGAACCGTATTTTGAGAAATATTTATACCGGACTTGTTATCTCGAAAATATGAACGTTTTAAAACATTGGATAAAATAAGTCATAAGAAGAATTGCCTTTCAAAAATTGAAAATTTCTTTTAATGGCACTTTAATGATATTCTTTGGGATTGTTTTGAAATTGAGCACATAGGCATACGACATGAAGAATATTGAGTCTATGAGAGTAATGAAAGTTGATGAACATACCTCGATTTTGTTTGTCAACCAATATGCCTTTCTCATCATTGTCTAACTTGATATTGGTTTCTATTGGAGCAGTGATGATTCTTCCTTCTTCAATGCCGAACTTTTTTTTTTAAAAAGTTCTGTTGTATACTTTGATTGTGAAATATAAATCCCTTCTTGGCATTGCTTAATTTGAAGTCCAAGGAAGAAGTTTATCTCCCTTCTTGGCATTAACTTAGAAAATTTCTTGCACAAGGATTCATTAGTAGAACCAAATATAGTATCATCGACATAAATTTGCACTAATAAGCAATCTTGCCTTTTTTCAAAAACAAAGAGAGTAGTATCAACTTTACCTCTTGTAAATCCATTTTGTAAAAGAAAAGAGCTAAGTCTATCATACCATGCACGGAGTGCTTGTTTTAAACCATATAAGGCCTTCTTAAGTTTATAAACATCATTTGGCCTAGAAAAAATTTCAAACCCCGGAGGTTGTTTTACATAGACTTCTTCTTGAATAAAGCCATTTAAAAATGCAGATTTAACATCCATTTGGTGAAGCTTGGAATTTTTATAACAAGAATAGGCAAGTAAAATACGAATAGCTTCTAAACGTGCCGGTGCAAAAGTTTCATCATAGACGATACCTTTCTTCTTGACAATAATCTTGAGCTAATAACTTGCCTTGTTTCGAACAATGTTGCCTTGATCATCAAGCTTGTTCCGAAATACCTATTTTGTGCCTATAATAGTTTGTGATGGATGACATGGTACTAATTCTCAAATGTCATTTCTTCCGAATTGATTTGGCTCCTCTTGCAACTCTATTAACCAATCTTCATCTTGGAGCATCATTTGAGAATTGTGTTCAATGTTGTCTTCGTCATCAAGATCATCATTAGATATCCAATTTGATCTTTGGTGTTCATAATAAAACATTTACATCCAAATATTTTGAAGTAAGTAATATTTGGAGTACTTCCTTTCTCATCCTCAAAAAGTCTACACAACTTAACAAACTCATATACGACGTCGCTTATATTAGCATGAAAAATAGCCCAAATATATCTCGTCTATGGGAGTAAAATACCAATAATGATCATGCCTCAATTGATTATGTCAATCTTGATAAATCATAAATGAGATAATATGTTGATGAACATGTATATCAAGATATTTAAAACTTTGACAAAACGTCTTGCACAAGAACATAGTAAAAATGGTAATGGACAAAAATGGCTAAGACAATTTAATAAATAACACACGTATACAATGCTTTCGCTTGAATCCACAAGAGAGTGATAAAACTTGTAAGTATACAAGAGTTTAATAAGAAGTCCATTCAAGGTCTCTTTAAAAGCGTTTTTGAAAATCCGAGAGTATTTAGTAAAGACCTCATTTTAAAGAAATATATTTGAAAAAACATTTTGACACTTTTAAGGCAAAAATAATAGCATGCATATTAATAAAACAGTATGTGTATTTTAAATAGGGAGATACGGTTTACCAATTACGCCATTTCCAAGGGTTATGTCCTTCCCATTGTTGATAGTATCTTCCTCTTGGGAAATCATCTTGTTGATGATGTCTTCTCCAATTTTGCCATTTCCAAGGATTGTGTCCTTCCCATTGTTGATTATATCTTCTTCTTGAAAATTGATTTTGTTGATAATATCTTCTTCTTTTATTAAGTGGCACAAATGTTTGTTGTCGATTTGACAATTTGAATTTTCTTTGATTTTTGTTGCGCCAAGTACCTATCATGAAATTTTCTTGTGGTACCCTCATGTGTTTGCGTCCTTCGGGATTAGCATTGAGACTTTTAGGTCTCCAATAATAATTAGAGCTATTTCTAGCCCGGCAATAATTTGCTGTGTGACCCTTTTTACCACAATAGAAGCATGTAATAATTCTAGAAGCATAATGACTAACATGCTTAGAGACTTGATTATTTTTCTAATGATTAAAGACATTAGGCTTATAACCAAGTCCTAGTTTCAAATGATCACAACGATGAACATCAAGTATTTTGGTCATTTTATTGGTACTCAAATTAAACTTTGTCAAATCATTTTTCATGCAATTAATATCCTTCACAAGAGATTCATTATCCTTTTCAAGGTTTCTAACCTTATCAAGTGTGTAGTAGTGTGAGCACAAGAAAGTGATTCATAAGAAGTGAATAAGCTATCCTTATTATTTTTCAAAACATTGAATTCCTTTTTCCAATTTTTGTATTTAACAAGCAAGCTTTGGAATTCATTTTGAAGCTCATCAAAATTATTTTGCAATTCACCATAATAATCTTGCAATTCATTATCAAAAGAAGTAGAGGGGTTAAAGCGTACCTCATTTTCTTCTTCGATGCCCATAAGACATTGCTCGACTTCTTCATCACCGGAAGTTGTAAGAAGCCCATCCCATGTCGTTGGATTTGATGTTGTATCCAATTTAGAAGTAGATGCTTTTAAGTTGCTCCTTTCATTTGCATATACTTCATAGATAGCTTCTAATTTTTTCCACACTTCATGTGCCCATTGAATTCCTCGAATATGATCATATTCCGAAGAGGTAAGTGAATAATAAAGAATATTAAGAGCTTAACCGTTTAAGGAGAGGATTTTCTTGTCTTCATCATTGAGCTCCTTGAGAACTTTGGAAGTTTGAGTTCCATCTTTCAATGGGATGGATTCTCCATTTATGACCGTGTTCCAAATGTCGAACCCGCAACTTTGTAAGAAGCATTCCATTCTTTCTTTCCAAAATGTATAATTTTTGGAATCAAACAGTGGTGGCTTGTTCGTGGAGGCACCGGTAGTAACGTAGACTTCGTTCGTAGCTAATGATCGTTCCTCTTTACTCGCGATGTGGAACGAGCTTGCCATTTTCTAGAGGGTTTGGCTCTGATACCACTTGTAAGTCCAAGGGACTACGATAATCTAGAAGGGGTGAATAGATTAAGCCCATTTTCTCGATTATGCGCTCTTTTTCGAATGTAATAAGCAAAGACAAGAATGGAAGTGCTGGAAGTAAACAACACACATCGATTTATAGAGGTTCAACCCACCTAGGGCCTAATTCTCTACCACCCCAGTATCTCCGGGATGAATTTCGAAAAGAAAAAGAATTTTATAAATAGTTACAAAACTATTACAACATCACCTTACAGCATCTCTTTGAAGATTACCACAATCTCCCTTGAAGATTACCACAATCTTCCGACTTGAAGAGCACCGAACTCTCCAATACCTCGAAGAGTACCAAACTCTTCTACAAGAAGATTACCATAACTTTTTTCACCTATGAAGAGCACCACACTCTTCAACACCTAAGATCACCCAAGTGTATTCTTACCACAAGAATATTCACAAGGATATCTTGTGTTTGGATGATGAATTACAATCAAGATTACACTTTGAAAAAAAATTACAACTCAAAAGTGCAAGTGTAATCAAGAATCAAGCCTAGACCTCAGGATGTGAAAGTGAAAGACCTTAGGCTATTACAACAAGAATGTTGAAAATGAATAACACAATATATGCTTGATTATATCTTTTGTTATGTAGTAGTAATTGTTGTTGTTGTTTCTCCAAAGCTTCCTCTATTTATAGAAGATGTTTGATCAAGGATAGGCTTCTCTTGGGGATTGACATCTGAAAAAAAATACATGTTAAATCAAGAATATAACTGTTATAAATCAATCCCACAAATTAAGGAATAATGGTCTGCTGCACAATGGATAGATTTTGCTGTCAAAAGTATAGGGCGACCGGTGGCGTAGAAAGAAGAGTTTGAAAATAATTTCACAAAATAACACAGGGCGACCGGTCGACGGGGGGTCCGATCGGTCGACCCCTGTGTGGACCGGTTCGGGTCCTATTTTAGCAATAGAGAGAAAATTGTATACATTTCACGACATCGTTTGATCGGCGACGCCACCGGTCGACCGGTTGACATGCCCCAAAAAATGTCGACCCAAGTTTCTTTTCAAAAATCAACTTCAGACATGGGATGCCCTATAGGGCGACCGGTCGAACAGGAGACAAAAGTGTTGTCCAATTTTTGTCAAAAATAAACTTTAAGAAATACTCCGAAAAATTAATAAAAACATTTTATATCGATCGGGAGTATTTGGACAACAACATTTAGAAACAATATTTTGGTGTAAACACAATTAAACAAAATTATCAAAATCATGATAAAAACATTTATCTAACAAAACACCTAGGGTGTCGGGAATGAACCTAAGTGCGGATTTTTCAAGGGAGACGATGTATTTTACCATGGAGCAATTCTCCAATCTTAATAGTAGTGTTATCGGTGAGGCACTAGCCAGGTAGGAAGCTGATGAAGTATGCCCAAAAGTCCACTCATCGTCTGATAGGGAGGTAGAGATGAGAGAGATGGGTGTTGCGAGTGATGAAATGATGGACAAGTAACTAGAGTTGCAGAAGGAAGTGGGAGAGATGAATAGGAGGATGGCGGTTCAAGCTGTGGGAAAGAAATGAATACTCTCTAAGGCAGAAGTTATGGCGTATAATCTACCTATCAACTTCAGGGCGTTGAATTACGATTATAATAGAACAACATATCCGTGGGAGCACCTGTGTAGGTTCGAAAACTCGCTTTTGCTACACAAATATTTGGAGGGGTAAAGTGTCAGTTTTCTTGACTATTCCGCCAAGTCACCAAGATTGGTTTTTGACTCCCCGATTCCATTGGCTCATTTGAAGAATTTAGATCGGCCTTTCCCGCACTGTTTGCCATCTCACAAAAGAACCAAAAAACCTCGTTTATTTCTTTAGCATCAAGCAATTAAAACATTAACCCTTGCAAGGGTATGTGAAAAGATTTTTGGCGGTAGCTCTAGAGGTGCCCTCCGAATCGGGAGGTACTATCTAGTCCTTTGTCGCAAGGGTTGAGGGATGGAGACTTCTTGGTCAATCGCTAAGAGGTCATCCAAGAATTTTGATGAGGTCCAGGTTGAAAAGTATCGGAGGAAGCTCAATGGAGCAAAAACAATGAGGGGAGAGAAAAGAAAAGAGACAGATTGGAATAGCATCAAGAAGGGGGACCAAAAGATTTTGTGAGCAAGAGGGGAGGCAAGGACTATTGACCAGGTCCGGAAACTATAAATTCACTTCATTGGTGGCACCAAGGAATGTTTTGATGCCAATCACAAAGAATTGAGATGGCCAGAAACTATTCCACCCTCAAACCAAGTAAAACTTCTTTTTGAAAAGTATGACTATGGTCACACCACGAAGAAGTGTAGGCTCGAGATGGCATAGTAAAAAACAATGAGAGAGATTAAAAGAAAAGAGAAACTAACTTTGGGAATAGCATCAAGAAGGGGGGACCAAAAGATTTTGTGAGCAAGAGGGAGGGAGGCCCAACATAAATGGGGAGTTGTATTTGAGGTGGAAAAGAGGGGACCATTAAAAAGAGTTGCAACTCCCACAAGAACGCATTGGTAATCACGGCTACCATAGACAGGTTTGGAAGTGGCTCAATCCATGGTGGATACAAAAAGATCTATCAATATCATATTATATGACGATACCTAAAGATGGAGACTGAAATGTATATAAAACCGTTGGATACAAATCTTTTTGGGTTCAGATGAGTGGTGGTGGAGCATGTAGGGAAGTTGTTGTTACCAGTTTCTTTGGGAACACATCCAACCCAGAAAACCCGAAAGGTAACTTTCCTTATTGTAAACTCAAACTCTGCCTATAATTTCAAAATAGGTAGACCTGCTCTTAATTCTTTTCAAGCAATTCTTTCAACATTCCATATGAAATTAAAATTCATGGTGGGAGAGGCGATAGGAGAAGTGCTGGGAGATCCCTAGTGGCCCGAAAATGTTAAGTGGACATCATTAGGAAAGAGGCGGATAAAAATAAAGAGAAAGGATATGGAGGGAGAAAGGTAGACAAAGACCTTGAAGCTTGAAAAAAAGTAAAAAAACATGCCCCTAATCTGCAAAGTGTAAAGCCGGAGGAAGCACTAATGAGTGTAGAGCTAATATTGGGAGACCTAGGAAAATTGCCGGGGTAGGAACGTAGTTGAGTCTAGGTCTAACTCATGAAATAATGTGCTTTCTGAGGGATAATAAGGATGTGTTTGCTTGGACGATGGGAGCCCTGGGGGGGTCGATCCAAGCCAAGTGATAAACCACCTCAGCGTCGACCCACAAAGAAGGCCAGTAAAGCAAAAAAGACGACCCTTTTGGATGGAGAAGGACCAGATTATTCAAGGGGAGGTGATGAAACTTTTGGAGGCTGGGCACGTAAAAGAAATCCAATAAAGTGAATAGTTATTGAATGCGGTTCTGGTGCCAAGAGGAGAAAAGTTTAGAATATGCATTGATTTTTGCGATCTCAACAAAGCCTTCCCTAAGGATCATTACCCATTGCCAAGAATCAATCATATGGTCGACTCGACCTCTGGATATGAGCTATTAAGCATGATTAACGCATATCAAGGCACCACCAAATTAGGTTGGCGGAACAAGATCAGATAAGAGTGAGCTTTATAACATCCTCGGGTACTTATTGTCATGTGGTCATGCCATTCGGATTGAAGAACGCAGGAGACACTTACCAAAGGCTCATGGATAGAATGTTCAAGGATCAATTAGGGAGATAAATGGAAGTTTATGTGGACGACATGTTAGTTGAATATAGGCAAGCCAGTTCGCATACGGTAGATCTGGCGGAAACCTTCTCAGTATTAAGGATATATGGACTAAAGCAGAATCCATCTAAGTGCTCGTTTGAAGTGAGATCTTACAAGATTAGGGTACATGTTCACTAAAAAGGGTATAGGGGTGAATCTTGAGAAGGTAAGAGCGGTATAGATATGGCATCCCCGCGTGTTCCAACAAAGCGCATCGGCTCACATGAAGGATGTTAGGAAATTTATTGAGTAGATTTTGATGATACCATGTAAAACTTAAACTAGGAAGTTGGCACCCCATTTTCCTTGTAATTTGTATTGTAATAGATAGGGCTGAAAAAGCTGAGTCAAGTCAGCTATGCCAAGGAATACAAGAAGTCAAATGCGGACTGGATTGAAGACTCTGCTATTTGTCAGCTGAGTATGGCCAAGAAGGAAGTCAAGGACTCGACTGAAGGAGTGTCAGCTGAGGAACAACTGCAAGAAGTGTCAGTCAAGTCATCTCAAGAAGCCAAGTCTCAAAGTTGAAGTGACAGTTGAGTTATCCAATGACTGGAGCTGACTCAAGTCACCTGGGGTAAAAGCAATGAGTCTAGTCAAGAACCGACTTAGATCCGTTGATTAAAGTCAAGAATATTACTTAATTAGTAATATGTCAAAGTTGGTAGGTCTAAAGTGTTAGTCCAGAATTGTGCAAAAGGAATAAACCAATGGGAAACACTGCACCTTGTATCAGGCACCTGCGATGCTGCGAAGACATTTAATACGAGGAAATTCAACATCAAGGATTGCAACAAGACAAGCCAATGAACAAAAGTATTTGAAATTAGCATATCTCTTCAACGGGCAAAATTTCGAATGTGCACTATAAAAGGATGAGGAAGTTATTGAGAAGAGGTTACCATTATTACCTGAACCATGAACAAGCAAGCATTATTCAAGCATTTAACCTGCAATATTCTCAAGAATATTCAAGAAAATCCTCAAGCCTGAAACTCGAAAGAAATCGATCCAACACAAGTAGTGAAGGAAAGACAACTTCAAATATGCTGAAGAGGAAACTTTTGAAGAAATCAAAGTTGTCTACTATCCAAGCTAGGATTGTAGAAAGGTTATAGGTCGAACCATTATGAAGTTTGTTGGAGGGATTCATGATCGAATCCAAGAACTTGAGAAGTGAGCTGAAGTAGCAAGGCAACTGCCCTGTGAAGAAGCTGAGTCGCAAGAGAACCCAACTGTGTGATCAAGGTTGTCTCCAGACTGTTCACAACTTTGTAAACTGATCCGTTACTTAGTGGATTCCTCCAGGAGTTGGAGAAGAGAGGATTAGAAGAATTACCCCATCTTCGAACCTCTATAAAAATATTTGTGTCATTTACTTTCAGCATATTTATCTTCCTGCATATTTACTTTATATCTGCTGATAGAATCATATTTGCTATCCAACTGATTAATAACCAAGTGCTAAAAATCGAGTGTTTAAAACAAGCTTAAATCTTCCGCTGATAAAACCAAACCAGCCAAGTTAAGTTTAAGTTAAACAGCCGAGTTATTCTATCAACAGTTGTATCGAGCCTGTTGAGTGGCTAATTTAGCTGAATAACTAACTTAGCTGTCTCTCAAGGACATAGTTGTTTGAGTAAACTCTGTTGTAATTTAAAAGGACTAAAATTAAAAATTTGGTAAGGTTTATTCAACCCCCCCTTCTAAACCTTACTCACACCCCTTGGGACCTACAAGTGGTATAAGAGCGGTTGGTTCATTGAGCCTTCCGCACTGGTTACTGAACTATATCTCTATCGTTTCAAAAAGGTTTCAAACACTTGTATTTTCAAAATCTTTCATTTTAAGCAAAGTTATTATCATGGAAGCAAATCTGACATGTATTCTTATGTTACTGTTGAAGAATTTGATGATTGGAAAATTCGTATGCATGCTCATCTATCTGCATTACATGATGAAATATGGCTTGTGATAGAGGATGGGCCACTGCAAATACTAAAAGTGAACACGACTGTAAGAAGAGCAGCTGCAGCTGAAGGAGAAGAAGTTGTTGCTGAGGAAAGACCAGCCATGGTTGAAAAACCAAGGACTGAGTGGACAAATGAAGATAGGAAGAGATACAACTTGGACAATGTGGCCAAGGACATACTCTACAAGACATTGGACAAAGCAATGTTCAATAAAGTCAAATCTTGCAAATCGCAAAAGAAATGGAATAAATTAACTTTAATTTGTGAAGGATCGTAACAAATTAAAGAAAATAAATTGTCGTTGTTGTTCAAAAATTTGAAAATTTCAAAATGCTTGCAGTAAAACCATAGATCAGTGGATGCCGATTCAATTTGAAATCACAAATGAGCTTTCAGCTCTTGGGAAGGAATACACACAAAAGAAAACGTGTATGAAGATCTTAAGAAGCCTCCCAGCTGAATGGGAAATGAAGACTATGGCCCTAAGATGTTTTTCTTAGAGTGAATGGTCGTATGTGTTGAAATAGGTGTATAAGAGAGTGTGTGTAGCTCATATCGGAGGTCGTGCTTTAGCGCGGAAAGTCATCAGAGCTGGGTATTTTTGACCCAATTTAAAAGAAGACACATAGGGCTTGATACGGATATGCGAGAAATTCCAAAAGCACGGTCCCTTGATTCACCATCCATCATAATGGTTGGGGGTAATGAGCTCATATTGGCCTTTCTCCAAGTGGGTTATTTATATTGTGGGTCCCTTCCCCAGATAATGGGGCCCGACTCCAGGGAAAGAATATTCATGCTTGGTGCATAAAAATGAAGGTGCGGCAACATTTCACCTCGGTAGCTCACCCACAGACTAATTAACAGGTCCTTGGTAGGGGGTATAAAAGTCAGGTTAGATAAAGTGGGTAGAGGTTAGGTAGATGAGCTGCAGTCCGTCTTATGGGACTATCGAACTACCCCCGAAAGAAGCAATAAGAGAAACCCCGTTTAGCCTAGTTTATGGGGCAAATATAGTCATACTTGTTGAAATAGGCATGGAATCACACTGCATAAACACCTTTGAAGAAGGATTAAATGAGGAATTAATTAGAGAAACACTTGACGATCTGTAAGAAAAGCAAGAGGGGTGTATCTGAGGATGGAAGCTAGTAAAAGTCTGCTGAAATCATCGTATGAAAAGAGAGTCAAGAGGAGGAACTTCCAAGTGGGAAACTTAGTTTTGAGGCTTTGATGATGCAATTTGAAAAGTCATGGGAAAATTTGAAGACAATTGTGAAGGACCCTCCAAGGTAATCAAGGTCATAGCCAAGGGGGCATACGAATGGAGGAATTGGAAGGGCGCAAAGAGCTAAGGCCATAGAATGTTTGCCATTTGAAGAAATATTATGTTTAGTGCTTGTAAGTAGAATGAAATGAGATGAAATCACCTTTTAAAACATTTCTCACAAAAACACTAAGGGACGACTTGAGCTCTAACCACCTTAGGTCCCTCGGGAAAATTTTTAAATTGTTTGCAAGGCGCATGAATAAGCCCTAAGAGGACGAATTTTGAGTTCTTACCACCTTAGGTCCCTTGGGGAAAATTTTGAATATTTTTGCCAAAGGTGCACAAATAAACCGAAAGGGTACAAGCCGAGCTCTTAGCACCTTAAGTCCCTTGGGAAACATTTTAAAAATTTTACCAAGGCGCTCGAATAAACCCTAGAGGGACGAGTGAGCTCTTACTACTTTAGGTCGCTTGGGAAAATTCTGAAAATTTTCCAAGGGTGCACGAACAAACCGAAAGGGGGTCGAAGTGAGCTCTTACCACCTTAGGTCTATTGGGAAAAAATTGAAAATTTTTCCATGGGCGCACGCATACACCCTAATGGAACGCGTTGAGCTCTAAACACTTTAGGTCCCTTGGGAAAAAATGAAAATTTTGTTAGGTGTGCACGAATAAACTTTAAGGGGAAAAAATGAAAATTTTGCCAAGGGCGCACAAATTGTTAGGAATTTTATTTGTTAGATTTTGATGATACCATGTAAAACTTAGATTATGAAGTTAGCACCCCATTTTCCTTATAATTCTATGTTGTAATATATAGGACTGAGAGAGCAGAGTGAAGTCAGCT
The DNA here is from genome assembly GCA_016081115.2 of Rehmannia glutinosa. Lineage (NCBI taxonomy): Eukaryota > Viridiplantae > Streptophyta > Magnoliopsida > Lamiales > Orobanchaceae > Rehmannia > Rehmannia glutinosa. Next base: position 53,667 of record JABTTQ020002688.1, read on the forward strand.
ATGTCGAAGAATGTAAGAAGTCAACTACAGACTAGAGCGAAGACTCCGTTGTGTGTCAGCTGAGTATGGCCATGATGAAAGACAAGGACTCGAATGAAGGAGAGCCAGGTGAGGAACAACTGTTTAAAGTATAAGGAAGTGTCAGTCAAGTCAGTAAAGGAAGCCAAGTCTAATAGTTGAAGTGACAGTTGAGTCACTCCCATATGTTTGGAGCAGACTCAAGTCAAGGGGTAAAGGCGGCATCAAGTCAAGACAACTGACTTTGATCTGTTGGAAGAAAGTTAATGATACTACTCGATATAGTAATAAGTCCAAGCTGCCAGGTCTTAAAGTGTTTGGCCGAGAAACATGCAAAAGGAATAAGCCCATGGGAAACACTGGAGCATGTGTCAGACCCTGTAATGCTGAAGAACCATTTAATACGAGGAAGGGTCAACATCACATCTCTGCAAGCCAAGAAAAGACAAGCCAACGAACAAGAAGTTTCATTTGAAAATAGCCTATCTCTTCAACGAGCAAATTTTCAAATGTGCACTATAAAAGGTGAGGAAGCATTTGAGAAAATGTAAATCGAACCAATCATGAACGAATCAAGCAAGCATAACCTGCAATATTCTCAAGCTTATTAAGAAATTTCTCAAGCCTAAAACTCAAAGGAACTCGATCCAACACACTTTTTGAAGTAAAGATTACTTCAACCAGTTGAAGAGGAAAAGTTTAAAGAATGAAAAAGGGGTCTACTCTCCAAGTTGAAGGAGCTGTAGAAAGGTTTTAGGTCGAACCAGGAGTTCAAGTTTGTTGGAAGGCTGTGTAATCAATTCCAAAGACTTGAAGGGAGTTGAGTAGCAAGGAGATGTCTTGTGAAGTATTTGAGTCACAGGAGAAGCCAACTGTGTGATCAAGGCTATCTCTGGCGAGAAGCGTTTTGTAACTTGATTTGTTACTTAGTGTATTCCTCCAGGAGTTGGAGAAGAGTGGATTAGAGGAATTACTCCATCCTCGAACCACTATAAATTTGCTTGTATCATTTACTTTCAGCATTTACTTTCTTGCTTATATTTTCATATCTGCTGATAAGTTATTTTGCTATCTAACTGACAATAACAAGTGCTAAAACAAGTATTAAAAACAAGCTTAAAATTAAAAAAGGTGTTAAGTCTTCCGCTATTAAAAACCAAATCACTAAAAAGTTAAGTGTTAGTTGTGACCAAGTTATACTATCAACAGCTCGATCCAAGTATGTTGAGTTGGTAACTTATTTGAAATAAGACAACCTAGTTGTCCCCCAAGGACTTAGCTGATTTGAGTCAACTCTGCTTTGAAATTCTTAAAAAGACTAAAAGTGAAAATTTGGTAAGGTTTATTCAACCCCCTCCCCCCTCTAAACCTTACACCACACCCCTTGGGACCTACAAGTGGTATCAGAGAGATTGGTTCATTGAGCCTTCTGCATTGGTTACTGAGAATGATAGGGTGACGGAGAATGGGAAGAAAGCGGTGTATAGGGATGACCCTGCTGCTAGGCGTGCCTATGAGAAGACGAAGGAGGAAGAAGAGAGGAAGAGGAGAAGAGCAGACGATGATGAAGGAGAGCTAAAGATGAAGAGAGAAGAAGGAAGCATACAAGGCGTTGAAGATGGCTGTAACCCCATCATGTATTTTACTGTATTGTAAATACACAGTTGTAAGTACTTTGTAATAATGCTCCGATACCTTTGTAACTTAGCTCTGATACATGTTGTAATTCAATATATGTATAAGCTTTGATACATTTTGTAAACAGCATTGTATAGGACAAGAATGCTATGATCAATAAAATGGACATATTCAAAGCATACATTATTTGTTATCAGACCTGCTTTGCTTGTGTTTCTTTGTTTTTATTTATTTAAGTTTTGGCATCATCAAAAAGGGGGAAATTGTTAGCAAATTTATTTATTAGATTTTGATGATACCATGTAAAACTTAGAATAGCAAGTTGGCACTCTATCTTCCTTGTATTTCTATGTTATAATAGATAGGAAAGAAAGAGTTGAGTGAAGTCAGCTATGTCGAAGAATGCAAGATGTCAACTGAAGACTAGAGTGAAGACCCAACTGTATGTCAGTTGAGTGTGGTCAAGATGGAAGGTGCAGACTCGACTGAAAGAGAGCCAGTTGAGGAACAATTGTGTAAAGGATATGGAAGTGTCAGTCAAGTCAATAAAGAGCCAAGTCTAACAGTTGAATTGACAGTTGAGTCATTCCCATAGGATTGGAGCAGACTCAAGTCAAAGGGGTAAAAGGCAGCAGTCAAGTCATGACGACTGACATTGATCCGTTGGAAGGAAGTCAAGGATATTACTCAATATAGTAATAATTCCAAGTTGCCAGGTCTTAAAGTGTTTGTCCCAGAAATATGCAAAAGGAATAAACCAATGGGAAATACTGAAGCATGTGTTAGGCACTGTAAAGCTGCATAGTCATTTAATACGAGGAACGGTCAATATCACAATGTTGTAGGCCAAGAAAAGACAAGCCAATGAACAAAAAAGTGTCATTTTGAATAGCCTATCTCTTAAACGAGTAAATTTTCAAATGAGCACTATAAAAGGTTGAGGAAGCATTTGAGAAAAGGTGACGATTTACAAGAATGAATTAAGCAATTATCAAGCAAGCATAACCTGCAATATTCTCAAAGCTTATCAAGAAATTCCTTAAGCCTAAAACTCGAAGGGACTCGATTCAACACACACTATGAAGGAAAGATTACTTCAACCAGTTGAAGAGGAAAAGTTTCAAAAACAAAAAGGGGTCTACTCTCCAAGTTTGAAGGAGCTGTAGTAAGGTTCAAGGTCGAACCAAAAGTTTCAAGTTTGTTGGAAGGTTGTATGATCAATTCCAAAGGCTTGAAGGGAGCTGAAGTAGCAAGGCAGCTGTCTTGTGAAGAAGCTGAGTCGTAGGAGAAGCTTGACTTTTGATCAATGTTTTCTCTAGATGAAGAACTTCTTTGTAACATGATCATTACTTAGTGGATTCCTTCAGGAGTTGGAGAAGAGTGAATTTGAGGAATTACCCCATCCTCTAACCACTATAATATTTGTTGTGTCATTTACTTTCAAAGAATTTATTTTTTGCACACTTTTATATCTGCTGATAAGTTAAATTGCAGTCCAACTGATAATAACAAGTGTTAAAAATGTGCTTAAAATTAACAAAGGATGTTAAGTCTTCTGTTGTTTAAAACCAAATCATCTAAAAGTTAAGTGTTAGCTGACGCAACTAAGTTATACTATCAACAACTCAGTCAAGTCTGTTGAGTGGGTTACTTTGCTGAAGAAAGCCAACCTAGTTTTCCCCCAAGGACTTAGCTGATTCGAGTCAACTCTGTTGAATATTTTAAAGACTAAAAAGTGAAAATTTGGTAAGGTTTATTCAACCCCCCCTTCTAAACCTTACACCTCACCCCTTGGGACCTACAAGTGTAATTAACCCTCCAATACATATCCCCCTTTTCTCTTGGTTCTTTACCCGATCGAACTGTCTAGGGATGAATGCCCCAGCATTGGGCACCACCTCAGTTCCTGAGGCCATTGACCACAACATAAACTATACATCAGACAAATAACTCTTTTGCTATCTTCCCTAGCAAACACCGTTTCCGCCATTGTGTGTTGCACATAACGAAAAGTGGGATTCCTAATACTCGATGCCTTAGAAGTACCCGGTATAAAAATTCTGCGCCGTGTTATTTCTTTCCAAAACCCGAGCATATAGAAATCCTCAAGCACCTCAACCCGATAAGACGGAGTTTGATAAATTGCATTTAAATCATCAATTAAAAGTTCTCTCCGCTCATTTGCTAGTCTAAATCTAATTCCCAACAATTTTTTTTTCGAATTATCAATCCAAACTACTCAAAAACTCAAGCGTAAAAATCACATACATAGTCCAATTACAGTTTACATAACATCCCAATCAATTTGCCCACACAAGGCACGAAAATCATTCAATAAACCCAAATCCATAAGAGTAGGTTCATCGGGATACCTTGTCACAATCCAACTTCGGATGTAGAGATTCTCCCACCTAGCCTGGTGCGTCTCATCCCGGAGAACGAAATTAGAGAATTCTGATTGGTTAACCTCATACACGGGTTCGAGTTTCGGAGTTGGCTCCCTTCTTATCCTCGTGTTTCTCCTAACTCAACATTCTCCTTCTCTTGAAGCCATTGATGTGGGTTTGAAGCTTTTGAAAAAAAATCTGAAATTCGAGAATAAACTCCCCCAAACTTGAAGAAAAGAGAAAGCTAAGGGTGCGATTGGATATGCTTTCATTTTGAGAATTTTTATTTTGCTACAGAATAGTAGTGAAAAAATTTTTGAGAGAAAAAAGATGAATTTTGAGAGTTGATTTGACGTGAAAATAGTAAAATAATGATTGAAAGTGATTGTTAGTTAGAAATGTGTGAGTGAATGAATGTGAAATTTGTGGGATAATGTGTAATAATGATTAGTTTTTTGTGGAAAAATGTGTAAATGTGATTGGTGAAAGAAAAAGTGAGAAAAAGTGAAAGTGAGAGAATAGTATATTTTATGAAAATTTTCATAAACAATCGCATGTTTGGTCAAAAAAAATTCTCCAGCGGAACGAGAATGGATTCTCGCTCACATCCAATCGTAGCCTAAGAAACGGAAGAAATTTCTGGTGGGTTTCTTGAAAGAGAGAAGTATATGTGCCCTAGCTTGAAGATTTGTTGAATTAAAGAATTTTCAAGATGGAATGGGGTATTTGTAGGGAAATGTTTGTCACTTTGGGTTTGGAAGGGAAGAAGTGGGATAAATTTGGAGTGTTTGAGTTTAAAAAGGGGAAGAAAATCCGTGTGAAAAAATACGGTCGGACCGTGTATGCTGCTTAGGGGTGGCAATGCCTGACACGACACGAAACCCGAACACGAACCCGACCCGGTTCCGAGAGAAACCGAACACGAATATGAGAAACTCGAAACCGACTAACACGAATACGACCCGATGTTACCAATTTGTCTAAAACATATTAATTTTAAATTTTCATTAACTTTCAATGTATTTTAAGTATAACCCGAAATTAACCTGAAGCAAAACACGAACCCGACCCGATGACCCGAATTGCCACCCCTATTGCTGCTGCTGCTCGACCAATACACGACCATGTGAAAATACACAGCTTGACCGTGTATATGGTCTCAGTTTATGCAGTTCAGAGACCATGTATTTTTCGTATGGTCGTGTGTTTTGTTTTCAATTTTTCATTTTTTTTTGTTTTTGTTTTATTTTTTTAGATAAAACCCGGAGTTTGACGTGACTCCTCCTACACAACAACTCACAAAAAAAAATTAAAAATTTAATTAGTAAAAAAAATCAAAATCAAATTGAACAAAGGTGATTAAAAATTTGGGTTGCCTCCCAAAAAGCTAAGTTTTACGTCTTCAGCCAGATGTCAGATTTTATTACTAATGTTGTTGAACGGTATTATTTGTTTTCTTTGGGCCCTCGTATTCTGTACAATTCATTAGACGAATGGCATTGCATTATTCTCGCGGGTTAAGTTTTGAATCGTTTAGGGAATTGCCCTTTTGATGCTGGTCTCCTACTGCTATAACAATTTGGGCCAATTGCGTCTCTAAAGATTTCATCCTTGCATTTACGTTCGTGTTCAACTGAGTAACATGCTCCCCTATCATGTCTATCTTAGCTTTATCTTTGTTCTGTCTAGCTCTAGTTTCTCCGATAAACGAGGATGGTGACTCTTCTACAGATGCTTTGTATTAATCAACTATTTATTTTCTTCGGGAGGGTGAATAAACCAATTTAGGAATTTGAACCAATAAATACAGTCAAACTGGTTTTGATGAAACATTAATTGGAATTAATATTGAAGAAGTATGTTGAAATTATGTTCATAGGGTTGCTTTCGTATTTGTTGAAAACTTGTGGAGTTCGGGTTAATAAATACTTAAATATTTTTACTTGATAATTTAGGGTTTAGTTTACATAAATTATTTTCTGATTTTCGATCGTTTAAATAAAATTGAAGTTTCGTCTAATGAAATATTTTGTTCGGTGCACCACTGAGAAACTTCATTCCTTTGAATATTACATTTTCATTTGATACAAATATTTACAAAAAACGAAATAAGATAATAAAAGTGCAGCCTATTGTTTATTTCAATGCAATAACGAATATCCAAGAATAAAAGTTGAGTCATAATGTATTTTAAACTGTTTCCATGTTATAAACTCTTAAATCATATTTTTATAATTCCAAAATAAAAGAGTGATAAAAAAAAATTATGAAAAGCTTTGGGGAACTGTATCATTAAAAATCGAGTTTGAATAGAAAAATAGGTCTAACATTTTTTTTAAATAGCATGACATCAACTTAAACAATTCGAGTTAGTTGCTAAGTCATAAAATGCAAAAATTTAAACATCATCTCAAGTTCTTAATAAGTACATAATAGTAAGTTTACCACATGTCCAAGATGAGAAATAGTGATGTCACGTGGCAATCCCCTACGCCTCCACTCCTTCGTCATCATCTGAAAAGAATATAATTTTTGAAAGCATGAGTTTTGATACTCAGTGGATGACATAAGCAGTTATACTATCAAGTGAAACTGTTAAACTTTCACATATCTTTCGCATAATAAATGTGCACAATGGTATTAAAACCAAGGACCCACTTTCGATCCCGAGGCTATTCACGGCCCCTGGCAACTTTCTTTGTATTCTTTGCATGGTGGTATTAACGACCCACTTTCGATCCCCGGACCTATTCATGGCCCTTGACAACTTTTCTTGACATATTACATTTTAAAGTTCAAATAATAGCATAACCGTACAACAAACCCATAGTTCGTAGTTACCCACCTGTGAAGTTTAAAAGTTTCTATTACGGCAAATTTTCTTTGTCTCAAAGATTCGAGTTTGATTGCGCCACACCTAACACATAGGTGTTTAAAGGATTAATGATCATCGGACAAGTAAAGAATAACATAAGTCTTATTTTCTACTAGTAGGGAATAATGTCTAAGTATTTCATATAATAGTTTCCTTAAATATATCAAGCACATAATTATACAAAAACGATCATTGCTAAATGAGTCTTATTCGGTATTTAAAATTTCTAAGTCCGGATAAATATAAGTAATCAACCCCTGATATATTATGACTTAAAACATCACCTCAGATGATACAAGACATCGATCGCGTTAGTCATCCAAGTCGATAACTCGCCACTTTTTATATCATACATAAAAAATTATGTCATCTCTTAATCAATCACTTTAACAAACATTCCTTACATACTTACAACAATAAGCGCACATTTATCTTTACAACTTCAAATATTAATAATTTCACCAAGAAAACTAATAATAAACACTATTTAAAAAAAAAATCGTACTTATCCTTCTCTGATGTGATGCTTTTTGTATTTCAGTCATATCTCCTAAACCAAAAACTAGATTCATATGATTCTGATACTGTAAGAAAGCTAATACAATTATCTACAAATATTCCTCTTAAGAAGAATAATGATTTCAACAAGAGCAGCCAGACGAACTATTATAGTGAGTCTAGTGACTACTAGAGTAGAGTCAAATCAAAAGGTAACAAGGAACTCTAAAATCCACCAATATATATGGTAAAAATGGTGTTGAAATTTCTATTGGCATAAAGGCTCCAGTCCATAAATCATGGATGATGTAATATTTTTAAAAACTATTTTAGGGGCAGATAGAAGACATCACAAGGCCCAATTAACATATTTATGACTATCTCAAATTCAAACTTTATAAGGGTGAGACAAAGCAATGATGTTATAAGCACGAATTGGCATAGTTTAGTATTTTGTCCGTAAATCTTAAACGGGTTCAAATTTTTGAAACAGATTTACGGGACTTGAGTAGACATCCTAAGCTAAAACTTTTATGTTCATGACAATTCCAAAATCAAATTATGCAATGGTGATATGATAGCGTTAAGTTTGTGCAGCGACTATTGATTCTATTTAGACACAGTTTAGTATTTTGGGCATATCTTGGTCTACAAAACTCCAATCAATGTGATACAAGTGGAAAATCGAACCAATGACATATATCTGCAAGGATGTAAGTCCTTTTTTTATTTAAATCATGTTCAAATATTTCTAGAAATGAAAAATACATACAATACAGTTGCTGTCAAGAATGAGAAGAAAAACAAAATTCATATTTTCCTTAACATGCTATTTTTCTAAACCAAGATGAAATCCTAAAGCATAAACAACAAACTAACATAGCATTTGATGGATCAAAATAAATCTCCTAACATTCTCCAAGGTGTTCAAATATGGGTAGTAAGATTCCCATAGTTTTTTCAAAGTTCTATCATGATATGATCATATCTCTTTATTATCCTAACTTAAAAACATGATTCCAGAATAAAAATGCTTAAGTAAAAATTAAAGAAGATGAAGACTTGCCTGAGGATTGCAGGAAGAAGTGAAGAGTAAATGAGGATTGTTGGCCATTCATTTATTAAAGAATCTACATACGGGTTAAAGAATATACTGAGGGGTTAAATGCTTTTACTAGGGGTCAAGAGCTTTGCATAGAGGCTAATAACTAGATATACTAGTCCAATCCTATTTTAGGTTCCCCTGAAAAAATCAACCATTATCTCAAACTTTTAGAAATTACAAACTAGTCCTTCAAAATCTTGATTATTGCATAATTGCCCCAAATAAAATTAAAAATTGCTCAATAATCCCAACACTACTACAAAAACGCCAATAAACAGCGGTTTTAATCCACTGTCTATTAGTAAAACAACCGTTGTTAGAGCCACTGGTGTTAAAAGCATGAACTTTTGACAGCGGTTGAAAAACGGTGTCTTTTCCTATAAAAACACCGGTTTAAAACCGCTGTCTATGAGATAAAATATCCGCCTTCTAAGACCTTGATGTTAAAAGTTTATTGTTTTGACACGGTTTAGAACCGATGTCTTTTGATGAATAAACATCAAGCATTCACACTGTTTTAAACCAATATTGTTTTATTGAATGACACCGGCTCAAAACCGGTGTCTATGATGAATAGACATCGCTTAAGGTTTTAAACCGGTGTCGTTTAATTCAAAGACACCAGTTCAAAATCGTTGTCTTAATGTTTTTAGAAGCATTTTAAAAAGGTTGTTCATTTTAGCAAAGACAGCGGTTCGAAGCCGATGTCTGACATATCAAACATACAGAAATAAATAAGTGTGATTCAAAATATTACAAAAAAAGTACTTGCTAGCTACAAATTCACCATGAATTCCAATTCTGCCACCAAACAAAAAGTACAATATGCTCAACTAAAGCCACTATTATCCAAAACCGTCAATCTTCTCTACTTTAAAAGTATGAAAGTTTCTGTCAAAATATGTATTCACTAAAACACCCCTTTAATCTACTAATTTGAATGGCAAAAATGTCAATATTAAATTAGCCTTTAAAGTCTCATATGGTTACTTAGAATCCCAAAAGACGTATGTTTTTTAGGGATCACCTAAAAGACATCTTTGTGCACCAAAAAGTCATCATTCATCTCTCATACACCAAAAAAAAAAAAAGAAAAAGAAGAAGAAACATACGGCAAAATGGAAAGCAGAAGAGTATTGAGTACCACAGGAAATCTGAATGGAAGAAAGACTAATCTCTTTTGATTGTCTCTTCTGGGGTTATTCAACAATCTGTAATACCCATGGTTAGTTCTTCCTTTAGAAACAGTTCGAATTATTACAAATTTGATTTTCTGATTTGTGTTCTGGGGTATTTAGAAACAGTTTGAATTATCAAAAATTTGATTTTCCGATTTGTGTAACAAATAATCAAATTCGGATACATTTCAGGTATGATTATCATGAAACATCATGGAATAGATGTGCAAATTTATAAGCACATGAGCAGTGAGAAATGTGATGTGATGCTGAGTGAAGGTGACATAGGTTTGTGAAACCAATGGTCATTATTTCCCGGTGACTCTGTGATAGATTCACTCTTCAAAATCTTTAGGTTATATATGTGACCGAACAATCCAAAAGTTATGTCTAATTCTAAATGTTTTATTGCTTATCATGTGATTGCAGTGACTTTGCCGGTTCTGCTGATTTCATAGGGCAATATGCTTGTATCTAAGATATACAAAAGTTGTTATCCAATAAAATAATTCGACAACATTTGCTCCAATGTCATTTTCATTTGTTAAAATATGATCCATGTAATATCTATATTTCATGCTTTGTCTTTTATATTGAAGAGTCATGGGCACCCCAAATGAAGATATATGCCCCCTGCAGTTGACATCTCTACCCGATTTTAATTAGCATTTTCAAAATGGCCACCTAAGGTGCTTAGAATTAGGATGGTTTTTTTCATTATTCTGTTTTTCAATTTTTGCACGAACAATTTATTAAATTCTTTATTTTGCAGAACGCGCAACCGTGGTTCGAATCTTGATCTGTTGCCTTCACCTCCATGGTGCAAGTTCTTTTTGCTTTTTTTTTTTCTTGTTTGAGGATGTGATGGATAAATAAATAATGGTTTCATAGCCTTTTCCCTAAAAAGAAGCATTTGTGCTTGTCCTCCTTCATAGGAGGAACTTGTATATGTGGTTGATGAGTCAGATTTCTCATATAGAGGGCCTTTATAGTGAAAAAAATCGATAGTGCTCTCATCAAGTTGCCCCTAGGAGAATACCATTGATCTCTTCTTCTTCGTTTTCCTTTTTTTTTATTTTCTTTAATAAATTCTTTGAAACGTAAACATGTTTTTCTTTGCTTTCAATTACTCCTTTGAACTTATGATATTTATGCCCAAAGCTTCTTTCCCATTAAAAGTTCCCTTTTGGATTGTGAGCTTGGGCTATGAGGTTTCTAATGTTTGCCTCTCATTTTTGCTAGAAAAACCGACTGATCCTCTCATAATTATTTTTATTAACTATGGATAATTTGAACACCGATAGCTCTTTGCTCTTTCCCACCTTTGAAGCAGGGGTTGCGATTCTTGTTTTTACTCTCGAGAAAATGCTCTGGTTAGATCCCAACAAAAGAATTGCGCCGAGAAGTGCTACGGAGCTCGAATGCTTTAAGGATATCGGGTATGTCCCCTGATTGTTGCCCCTAATATTGGTTCGAATGTTTATTGATATGTGCCACCATGAGATTTTATTTTGTCAAGATAAAAATGTGTGATATGATGGTGATGTTATCTCCTTTTTTTTATTCCTTTTGGTTTAATCCAATTTATACCAATGTGATTCTGGGCACAAGCAACTTTGAAGATCCATGTGCTTGTGCTTTCAATTACTTATATTTTCAATTATTTTCTTGTTCTATTTTTATAAGTTTCTTTGTAAGATCATGCTTATGTAAGACATTTAGCTTTTATTCTCTTTTATAGATCTACGATGCCTTTGGAGTTTAGTCATAGAGGTGGCTGGTTTAGTGAAAGCTTGATATAGATGTAAGATGGGGAAGTTTGTTAAAAAGACCTCTCTCTTTCCAAATTGTCCAACCTCACGCATTTGATTTACCTTTGTGGAAGATTAAAATGATTTATTTGTAAGATAGGTCTTCTATTTAAGTACTTAATTACGACATGAATATATCTTGGAGGAATAAAGAATTGAATTCATTGTGACATTGGCTTCTCCATTTGACTAAATTGTGTGTAGACTATAGTATTATATCCTCTCCAAATATTACGAGAGATTAAAACCAGGGCAATTATACCAGTAGTTACACCTTGAAACCTTAACGAAATTTCTTAGTCGAGTGCCTGATATACAAAAACACTCATGCTCCAACCTCACAAGGACTTTGCTCAAAAAAAAAAAAGACTCACAACGACGAACTTATTAATTCCAATTAGCATATCAACACAGAAGAAGAGTATATTATCTTTCTCTTGAATTAGGGTAAAACGACCAAAGAATGTATCATCACAGAAATGATTTCTTCAATATTTAAATCAATGTATAATTACTATATAAAAAAAAGAACCTGGGGTTCGGGCTAATTGCAAAACACACAGATCTTTGAAAATTGCAAAAAACCCTTGATGTTTGATTCTGTCTTATATTTTCTCCCTTCGTAAGCAAACATTATAATGACCCCATGATATTTATAGAAATGTTACAGTTAAATTTAAAGCATAATAAAACTTGAGGACGTTTTTTGTAATTTTGGAACATCTCTGGGTATTTTTGAAATTAGCCCAAATGCAAAATTTGTTTTTTTAAGTTATCCCTTAATTTGCTAACTAAAAGTGTTTAAATTCCATAACACTTTGAAAAGTTAAGGAAAAACGACAAGAAGCATAATGGCATGAGCGACCATGCATACGAAGAATCTTTCAGATCGGGTAAAGTGTCGACTTACGAAAGATGCATTGGTCCCAACAACAAATAGCTTTTGCTCCATTTCTCTGCAGGACAGATGAAAATTCTCGGATTAGATAAATCCATAATTTAGAAATGTGTTTATTGAATTGTTAAAAAATCAACAAAATAGTTACCACAATAGCTCCTATCCTTTGTAGGAATGAATAGGATGTACTGCCAAGACAACTGCACCATCACCAAAAGTTATTTAGTAATCAATACGTAATTCGACTTTCATTATTTCCTAAACAAGCCTTTACATAATAAAACAGAATGTGAAGGAATGCTAATAAACAACACGAAACGCATTGAGTAGGGGCGGTGGCATAGAAGAAATTATTGAGATCTCCAATTTATTGAGTTTGATTTTAATTTGGATAAGCAACTTGGATTAAAGGTACGTGTATATCTTTGGTTGGCCTTTGGAGAAAGATAACAAATAAATGCACCAACTATGATGTAAACTAATAATATATAGTTTGTGTTTCTCATCAGGTTGTATCTTTTTGTTTCCGATCGAGTCTTCAACTTTTTCTTTTTGAAAATAAATTATAACCATTACAATGAGATGAAGTGGGAGAGATGAATTGACCTCACCAACGGTGAAATGACCTCACGATTCGATGCTAGAAAGGGAGTGAAGAGAGGTATATGAGAAGCTAAGTTTTCGGACCCGATTCGATCTCGACAACCTTATTAAATTTGAGTTGTAGAAATTCAACCGAAGGTTTAGATTATATTAAAAAAATTGAGTTAAATTTTAAAAGCTAAAAACTAACACAAAATTTTAAAGAATTTATTATTAGTGGATAAATGATGTCTTGTTTTTGTACATAGATATATGTTCCAAATTTGATAATTTTTTGGAAGTATTTTTCAAATGAAATTTTGTATATAAGTCTATTCCATAATAATAAAAGTTATTTGGTGGTTAATTTAAAATATGTTTTTGGATAAATCATTTACCCAAAAAGTTCATTCTAGAGAAACCATAATTGGAGATAATTAAAACCGCAAAGAATTGTTGTAAGGTACTCCTTTATATTTGCCTCTTTTTTTTTAATTTTTTCCAAATATCGGTCCGACATTAGTCACGCCAAAATTAAAAAAACACACGAAATCCGCTACGCTCATGGAGAGAGGTGCACTAAAAACACACAAAATAAAGAATTTATTATTGTGTTCTTTTCTTTTTTTTTTTATGGGGAATCGAACTCTTCGTGACCTTGGATAAACCCCGGGCCCCAGCGCGGGTAAACCACACTACGCAAGCCTTTGTGTGATGTGCTCAACCAAGAAAGTGTTAGTATGGGGAATCGAACTCGTGACCTTTTGGCTCACCTACTCCACCAACCGCGCGGGTTTATATGTTTCTTTCTTGATTGATCTTTAGGTGTCGGGTAGTAATGATTATTTGACAAGTTCATATATTTTTATGTGGAAAAGGCACAAAATAGCCCTTTACAAAATGTAAAGATGAAAAATAGTCATCTTTTGTAAACACATCTTTTTTAGCCATTTTGGGGTGTAAAATGACATTCATACCCTTCTAGCATGTTTGTTTGATATTTGAATTATTTCTCTCTCTTTCACTTATCTCTATGTATCCTCTTACTTTTTCTTTCATACTTTTTTAAAAAATCGAATCTGTATTTTTCGTTTTTAAATATGCAATATGAGTGTGGAATTATAGATATAGAAAAGATGATTAATTTGATAAATTATACATGCAAAACGGATTTAAAACGAAAGTTATGTGAATTCAAAGTTTTTTGGAGAGCAAAATAACTGGATTATAATAAGTGAGAGAACTGGGATGTCGAGTTACTGTGACTCGATGCCAAGTCACAGGGATGTGTGTCTTTGTGCAGTTAAATTGACTCAAGGGCAAATTGCGTTTTTCACACCCCAAAATGGCTAAAAAAGATGTGTTTGAAAAAAATGGCTAAAAAATATCTTGGTTTGATGGGAATGGTTAAAAAAACCCATTGTATTTTTATTTCTTTTATTTATTGTTTTCATCACGGGTCATTGCTTCTTTGATGATTTCTTGGATAGGATGATGCATTTTCGTGTGTGATTGAACGTGATTTTAACAATTATTAAATGGATGGCAACAAGAATTGAAGAGGGTTTTATATTTGGCTCATTTTTTTTCTTTTTCTCCCTTTCTTTTCTAGGATCTTGATCATGAGGTTCTTAGTTAAATATCTGAGGATTCATAATAGGCATGTTCATATATTTTAATTCTTTTACTTTCATTGTTTTCTCTCAGTAATTTTTCGTACAAGCATTTGGATTTCTTTCCTTATTTTCACTCATCATTACTGTTTTTGAGTATGAAGTGTGCCCTTTCACTTTTCTTGGATCAATTCTCATTAATTTCTTTACTTTGCTTTTTTTTGCTTTTTCATGATTTTTAATTCCCATATTTTCTTCATTGACTCTTAAAATATCTCTAAAGCGTTGAAATATTTCCAAACCGTTGAAATATCTCCCTTGTGGTTGTCTAACATCGATCAATTAGAGAAAGGGGACCTAGCATAAAAGCCAAGCCAAGTGAGCTACTTATCCTATCACTAATTGGTTTTATGATGGAAACTTACTTGGTGGATGAGGGTTCTTCTTCTCTTAATGGGTATGCTTCATTGTGTGGGTCTTACCAAGTCTCCTCGAATTTAACATGGTATAAGAGCATCACAAGTGAAATACTTCTAACACCAATTGGTTTTACGATGAAACTTCACTTGTGGGCTAGGACTCTCTCTCTCGTATTGGTACGCTTCAATTTGTGGGCCGTACCAAGTCCCCCGAACTTAGCATAATCTGGGCTCTTTGTTCTCATTTGTTTATTATTTTTTATTTTTAAACCGTTCCCCAATAATAATAATAATCAATTTAAAGTGACTGTTGTGTTCTTTAAATCTTTATGTGTGAAAATTAGTTTTTTGACTTGTCATTCAGAAGAAAACTGAGATGTTTTTTCATTTTCAATTGGCTACTGTTGTTAATTCCACACTGTTTTTCTATATCTGTTGGATATTATATTTGTTTTAACACAAAGAATGCAACTCAATATTTTAAATTTTCTGTTATCCTTTTTCTCACTTGACATCTTCGCATTTGTTAGTTGGAAATGCATTTATTTCGATGTATTTTTAATTCGATACGAGGTTGTGCTGTGAGGGTGCTTGGTGTATTTTGAAGGTCCGAGTTTGTAAAAATGCTTTGAGGAAAAGGACGAGATCACACACGGAAAAATCTTGAATGAATAACTTGATTGAAATCTACATTATGTGCTTCCAATATTAATACAACTTAGATATATTGAATGGCTAGGCAAGTCAATTATTTGTTTAGTCACAATATATATCAAACGTCATTTGATATGTTATTATTTAATGCCATTGTATTTTGTGTCATGTTACTGTCTTTTATCTTTGAATTATATTAATCTAAATAAATGATTCATCCAGTCCTTTGCTTTAGCTTCTTTTAAAAACTTAACATTTTATCATAGAGTTTTAAAACTAAAAGTGCATGAATCATTAGGAACACAAATTTAAACAATTTTCACCTAATTTATGTGGGCTACATGTATATACAAATTTATCTTTTTTTCCTTATGACATTGAAGTTTTTTGTTAGTTTTAGAATTAATTGGCTCTGCTTATTAATTGGGTGATTGGTTTGTAGCTTTTTTCCATAATCTTTGGTGGATCTTTGCAATTTTAATGTCCTTTTGTTCAATGTTACATCGCCTCTAGGTAACTTTGGATTTCTTTTGTATCCTATGTTGTACTGCAGAAAGCAAACAATTATGTTGATGGATTCAATGAGCCCAAGAAGACTTTTGAAAATAAATCAAAGTCATCCGGATTATGGCTAAAGGCTTTAAGAGTGGAATGATTGGCCAACTTGATGTGTCTATTGATAATTGAATCTTTCTCTCCGCACTTGAGGACAAAAATCCTAACTTTATGATAAGGGATAGATAGGCAACACTACCTCCAGCAAGGTATTTGGAAATAACATACCCTCTGGATTTCAAACATCTTGTGGACATAATCTATATTTTAAAATATCAAGAACAAATACACAGATAAATTGTCAAATTCAAGTAAAAAAAAGGCTGACAATTACCGAAATCAAATAAGAGAAGGTTTGATGTAACTTGAAATTGTGGAATAACTTTTCTTTTTAATGTCCTTCTTGATACTTGCATGGGACGATCGTAAATGTTTAAGCAATTTAAAAGTTACGAACAAAAATGATTTAGAAGAATGTATTTCTTAGGAATATTTTAAAATTGTCATGTACATTGAAAGTACAACATTTGAAGCTTCTAGATCGTCAAATGAAGTGTTTCCAAAATTTGTGTGAGGCATATATTTTGTATTGGGATCAGTCCATGTTTCATTTTCCTTTCTTTGAGTTGTACATTTGACATTATTCCTTAAATTATAAACTGCTTATAGATACAATTGTCGGATGATTTCACTTTTCATTATTAGGCAGTACTTTTTAGTTCCACTATGTCTTCACTGTTATAATAGACTACATTAAGTTAAATATTATAATGTTTTTTTATATTAAATTAGTAAATTCATATAGGTCATGTGCAACGCACATGCACCTTACTAGTATCCAAAAAAGTACAATATATTAAACTAAAGCCTGGAATATAGTCAAGCTTGCAAAATGGATCTTGTCCAAAGCCTGAATGCATCATCCCACAATAGTTCCCTACAACAAGCAGCAACAACACAATCATTAAAAAGTATAGCATATCATGTTCCATTACCAAATACAAAAGAACATATTACTGCAGTCATTTTTCATCAAAAGCACGATTTAATGATACTCTTATGGTTAGATATCAAATACACATGTTAATGATGTTTTAATCAACATATGACTTATTTTGGTATCCGGTAAAGTGTTGTTTAATCATGTATATTCAAGAAATCTACTAAGCAATGAAAGAAGAAGATATAAGGTTGTGTGTTGTATATCAAAACCAAAACTTGGACAAACCTATTTCATAGCAACTGAAGCAGGGGAACTAAAAAGTGGGAACACTAGTGACAAAATTACTCAAGTCTTACGACAATCAGTCCACTTCAGATGATTGATTGCCATATAGCATATAACTCGTGAGGGTGCATTGAAGCCTAGTAAATGGAGTACATGGGGTTCATTTGTTGCCACACTGATTGGAAGCAATCAATGGCTAATAACTCAGTGAGTATAGATTGCCAAACATTACCTAAATTCCAAAGCGAGTTGTTCAATTAATAAATAAGCCAACTTATAAGTTTCAGCTTTTAGTAGTAATAGTTACCTTTTTTTCTGAACCTCAGAGCATTACAATGACTGGAACAAAAGTTTCTGAGCCAATAAGCATCTGCACAATTATATAGTAACATATAAAAGAAATTACTTTAGGAAATAAATTTTAGTAACCTGCTTGTAGATGTACTAGAGAACACCTTTTCTATCCAAACAAGTGATCTTGCATGCATTTTGCCCACTCCAAATGCACTTCATCAAATTCCAAGCTGTCACACATTGAGAACATCAAGGAAACACATGTTGAAACTTCACAGTATATAAACCAGCAAACAATAATCATATCAGAAACTAAACTCCAAAAATAAACCCTGAAAAACATGCAATTTAATAAATTTTATTCATTACAAAACAATGACAGATACTCGTTTTATACCTCTTTCATTATCAAAACGAAATCCAGTGCGCTGAGAACTCCAACGAATTTTCCATTTGAGAAATCCCATAAGGGTGCCAAGAGATTCCCTGGAAAGAATTTAGAAGAGGGGTACTAAAGAGAAAGTAGATTAACAAAAGCATCAGAAAGAATGTGCAGGCTATAGAATGCCACATATGCAAAAGAGTTCATTTAACTATGTAAGTGGCTTATACATCATTGTTACAACTAACAACCATAATAAGGTCTAACCACTGAAAAAATGTTCCAATGATGGCATCCCATAGTAACTAAGGTTTTCATTTTCTACTGCCTCTGCTTATGGAAACCTGATAGCTGGACATCCCAGTTTCTAAAATGAAGATTTTGTAGAGAAATTTTAAACAGAGTACATCATGAGTATAAGAAAGCAATTTAAAAACTTTGAATTGTGTTAGTTGATAACCAAATAAATTATGAATATGTTCCACCCCATGATATTAGGCTTTCACAAAACCATTGTTTTAGAAGGAAAATAATATTAGATAATTACATATTCATGCGAAAGACATACTTGGTTTATACCTTCAGGTTCTATACTACCAATAAACAAATTTATATAATTTCAAGAATAAAGTGGGTGCATATATAAATATAAACTGTTAAAGGTGATGACCCTGAAAACTTTGGAATGAATATCATTGGCATTTAAAATTGACTTCTCCCGTAGGATATGTTGCTACTTGGTAAAAATAAATAAATAAAAACACTAGGCTTTGATTCACAATGTTTTACAATTTTGGCACTCCAACAATTTACCATGCATATATTAGGAGATCATAACTAACATATGCGTATGGTGCATGGAATTAATTAGCAAAACACTTCATGCCAAAGGGATTAAAAAAAAAAAGATGGCTAACCTTGATTGAGTTTGGCACCAGCTTTAAATGGAAATATTATATCTACACGATCACATAATTGATTCCATAAACTTTTCATTTCTTCTAATTCACCAAAGGGGATGGGGTTTTAAGGTTTCATACAAGAGCCTTAACTTTATATCAAATATTCCAAAAATGTTAATCTCAAGAAACACAAGGGAGACAGAGACAACTCCCCTGAGAATTCATCCAGGACAGGAAAGGGTGAAAACATTTCAGCTCAAACCTGGGAGGGGGAGGGGATCGGATAACAAAAATCCTATCTTTGGGTTATTAGAAAAAAACACAACACAAATTTCTTCTAAAATTAACCTCAAAATAAACTAAGTCTCGAAACACTCACAACCCAATGCAGCTTCTAACCATCCTGGCCAGGAATACTTATTATTTCTATGTAATTGCTTTTCTTTTTTTAGATACAATTAAGAAATACCTTTAGAAGACAAAGCCGGGTAATTGAGGAGGAAAGGATAAATTCCTTCTAAAACCCATCTTCAAAACCTATAATAGCAAGCAATAGATGAGACATCAGATGCATGAGAATATCAGTAACACAGTACAATCCAAAACTTAAAAATAAAATATGAACTCCTATTAAAAGCATTTTCTCTCCTTAAATATTAGCAACAACTCCATCAAATCACAAAATAAAATGCAGACTAACTGAAACTATTAAACATAAGTTACAACATATTATATACGAGCTCTCTTATCACAACCACAAGAGAAACCATGACTGCAAAACCAAACCACTAAAGCTGAATATCCAAGCCCAAAAATAATTTGGTTTGGTTTTTACCCAAAAAAGTCGATAATTCGGTAACATTACCAAGTTTTAAGAAAAATAAAAATTAAATATTGCAACAAAACAACAACATCTACAAAACTTGGAACAAGCCACATCTTCCTTTTTAAGTGATTTAACTTTCACCATTTGCCATTAAAACTAGCAAAAAAAAAAAAAAAAAAAAAAAAAAACTAAATCTAACAATTTTTTGATGGCTATGGCATAGGGTCTGGAGTCTGAACTTTTTCTAACAAATCTGCAACCGGGCCTCGTGGATGATATATGGTGGGCCGCTAATCATCGGTGGAGGCAATGGGTGGATAGGCTTCAGCGATGTGTGCGAGAGCAAAAGGCAAGATTTAGAGTCAAAAGAGAAGATGCGTGTGGAGAGAGGAGAAGAGACGAAAGTTGATTAATTGATTTTCCTAATGAGGGGAACACTTTCTTACACAATTTAGTGACGGGAATATTTACTGAATATAAGAATTCCTCACTATTAACTAACCCTTTTAACTATAAACATTTTCTCTCATAAAACTTCAAAAATCGTGCTTTTAGTGACGGGTTTTTCATACATTCACTAAATTTTTGTCATTATAAGCTGGAATTATTGTTGTGATATTTATAAAATATTATTTACAAAAGTTGTTATTATCAATTTATAAATGTAAGATATAAGCTAAGAATACATAATAATTATATTATAATATATATTATATATGCAAAATATATATTAAAATATATTTTAAAAAATAAAAATTCTATGCGGGGATGGGCGGGTACCCGTGGGGCGGAAGTGATATCCAGACCCGTACGGCAGGGCAGGCGACTCAAACAGGCTGGGCTGGGGCGGGTACCCGCGGATGGGGTGAAAATTGTCATCCCTAAACTTGATAAATAAACCTTTCTCAAAAACAAAATTGATAAATAAACACCAGTTCTATAACTGGTGTCTAAAGAATTGTTGTCAAAATATTAAACCTTCATAATTTGACACTGGTTCCAAACTGCTGTCTAAAAATTAGAACCTATATAAATAAACATAGGTTGTTGCAGAACCGCCGCCAAAAACGATGTATATGTGATGATGCTTTTGACAATAGACACCGGTTCTCGAAAACAGGTGTCTGTTATCCAAAGACTCCACTAATTATACATCGGTTTTGTAAGAAACCGGTGTTAAATGGGAAAAGACATCAGAAAAGTTTTAAAACCGGTGTCTTTTTGGTGATGTCTATAAGCAGTTTTCTTGTAGTGCAAGTAAATTGAATAATTGTGTAAATACCTCTAAATCGCAAAAAATATGGTGTTTATCTGAAACCATACTTATAAAATTGTATAATCCACAACGTGAAAAAAATTGTATATTTCCACCCTTTTTTCCTTTTTTCATTCTTAGGTCTTTCGCCTTCTTTTCTTTTGCCATAAGCTCTCAATTTTTTTTATTTTTATTTCAAAATTTCCAGAATTTTTCTTTTCTTTTTCTCTTCTCTTGCTCGATTTTCTTTTTTTTTCTTGCTCGATTTATTTGGTTTTTCAATAAATTTGTTTTCTTTTTCGAGCTTCATCATTCATTCACCTATCACTGCTCATCCCTCATTCTTTGCCAACAATCTTTCTCAATTCTTTTTTCACCACATCTCCCCCAAACTATTCATCTTCTATAAGCTCAGGCAGTTTTAAGGATCAAAATCATCTTTCAATTTTAATGATCAAAATGTGGCTAACAATAAAAGGTTAAGGCTCAAAGTAGTCAACTAGGGAAGAAATTGAGTAGTCAACCTTTCATCCATACCCTAGATCAAGCCTCCCATGTATGAATATGAGTTCATAGATTTAAGGGTTTTTAGATAGTTTTTAGGCTAAGTAAGCTAAACAAAGATGGCCTTAAATTATTTTCAAAAATTGCACATACACATGACTTCAATGAAGGTACGAAAGCAAGTTCTGAAGGTACCAAAGCAAGTTCTAGAATTGTAACATTCATTGATGACACACTCAGGAAACAAATAAGACTGCATAATATGAAAGCAATTATAGGCACAAAAGATCACGAGGCTTATATTTCGCATCATGCTCAAATACCTAATTTTCTTAACTAATGCCAAACAAGTAAAAGACATCTTCTCGACAATTCATCACATTATTCCCAAAAAATTTCATCTCATAAAATCAAATGCTCATAGTAAAATCATATGCAAAAGCTTTTTGTACTTTTTCGAGTTTTGATCCTAAATCACACCAAAGCAATTAAATATGCAAAATTGATAAACATTATGCAATCCTAAATGTTAGGCAATCCTAAATGTTATGCAATCCTTTTTTTGGGCAAATTTTATATGCTTCTACATGCAATCCTAAATGTTATGCAAAATGCAATAGTACTTATTCACACATTCTTGACAACCCCCCCAAACTTGAAACATGCTTTGTCTCGAACATATGAGGAAATTATCAAAAGAAAGAGGAATTCATAAAAAGTACTTACAAACTCGGCTGTGGTGGAGGCGGAGGGTAGTGGCCTTGTGAGATGTGCCACTGCATTTTCATACGAGACATCATCTCGTACATCTGCTGTTGTTGAGTGATGGCGTCAAATCGTTGCACGTACATAGTATGATACTCACCAAATGTAACAGATAACTGATAAGTGTCATCCATCAAAGTACCCATGTTGACTTCCACCCTTTCAAGCCTATCACTGAAATTCTATTGCCGATTACCCTTTGTCCATAGGATTCCGGCATATCATCCCCTCGCTAGGCTCATCTTGCTCCTTTTGAGCGGATCCCCCGATCACCCCTCATCAACCAATTACTCCTATTTCTAATTCAAGTAGCATCCGATTTGGGAGCCTAACCTTGGTTCTATACGCATGATTGAACCAATAATCACGCCCATAAAATTGAATCATCTTCATGGTGGATAGAAGATTCATATCAATCTATTTCCCCCATCGACTCTTGCATACCCCTCAAAACTCACATTAAAGTACTCGGCTATAGGAGTAATTAGCCCAACAATGCAAATTCCCCCCTTTTCTTGTTTCCTCACTCTATCAAATTGTCTTGCTATCAATATCCCGGTATTAGGTATCACCACCGTCCCTAATGCCATACACCAAAGAATAAACAACTCGTCTACCCTTAAGGCCCCTTTACTATCCTCCCGTTCGAACACCGTTTCCGCTAATGTACATTGCACATAGCGAAAAGTGGGGTTCTGAATACTAGACGCCTTAAAGGTACTCGGCGTATATACCCTTTTTCCCATAATCTCCTTCCAAATTCATGTATATCTAAATCATCATGTTCTTCAACCCCATGAGCCGGAGTTCTATAAATCGCATTCAAATAATCAATTGATAACTCCCTCGGCTCATTAGCTAATCGAAACCAAATACCCATCAAATTTCTTTTTCGGACTACTATTTCCAATGTGCTAAAAATTTAAGAGTATAAACCACATAAGTAGTCCGATTTCCATTCAATAATTCATTCCAATCAATACGCCCACACAAGGATCGAAAATCATCCAACATACACAAATTTGTAAAAATAGGTTCATTGGGGTACCTTGTTGAAATCATGTTTCAAAGATAGAGCATCTTCCACCTAGCCCAGTGTGTTTCATCCGTGAGAATGACATTGTAGTATTCTGGGTTGTTTACTTGGTACTGGGGTTCGGGAGTTGGCTCCCTTCTCCTCCTTGTGTTCCTCCTAGTTCTTTTTCTCCTCCTCTAGAAGCCATAGGTATGGATTTTTGAATTTATTAAAATCTGAAATTGGAAGATTAAGAACCCCCAAGTTTGAAGGAGAACTTGTGAAAGTTGAGAAATTGGAAGAATCTTGTGATGGGTTTCTTGAAAGGATGAAAAATTTGTGTTTGTTTTGAAGATTTGATGTTGGATTTGAGGAAATTTGAAGATGGGTTGAGGTATTTAGGAGAGAATTTTCGGATGTTAGGGTTTGGAAGGGAGAAAGTGAGATAAGATTTGAGTGTTTGAAATTAAAAATGGGTAAAAGTCCATCTGGCCCATTTTGTACGGCCCGTGCAAGCTCGCATGGTCTGGTCGTGCGGCCCTGTGCACTAGTTGCTATCTGTTGTCGATGTTCACACGGTCGTGTGAATTGTCTCTGTGGATTGGTTCGCACGATCGTGTGAGATGATTTTGCGCTTTTTTCATGAAACCTAGATTTTACCATGATGCCTCATATACAACAACTCACAAGAACAAACAAAACTAAAATACAAATCAATAATAAAATCAAAATCGAATTAAAATTAAATTAAACGATGTTGGGAAATTTATTTTATAGATTTTGATGAATGCCATGTAAAACTTAGACTAGAAAGTTGGCACCCCATTTTTCTTGTAATTTTCATTGTAATAGATAGGGCTGGAAAAGCTGAGTCAAGTCAGCTATGCCTGGAAATACATGAAGTCAACTGAAGACTGAAGTGAAGACTCCGCTGTGGAACAACTGAGTATGGCCAAGATAGAAGATCAAGAACTCGACTGAAGATGTATCAGCTGAGTAACAACTGTGTGAATAGTCAGTCAAAGTCAACTCAAGAAGCCAAGTCTCAAGTTGAAGTGACAGGTGAGTCTTCCAATGATTGGAGCAGACTCAAGTCACTTGGGAAAAAGGCAGCAACCAAGAGAAGTTAACTGAAATGAATCCGTTGCACAGAAGTCAAGAACATTACTTAAATAAGTAATACTTCCATCTTTGCCAGTCTTAAAGTTCTTGTCCCGTAAGCGTGCAAAGGGATAAACCAATGGGAAGCACTGCACCTCGTGTCAGATCCTGAAAAGCTGCACATTCATTTAATACGAGAAAATGTCTACATCTCAAGATTTATGACCAATAAAAGACAAGCCAACGAACACAAGTGACTTTTAAAAATAAGCCTATCTCTTCAACGGGCAGATTTTTGAAAGTTCACTATAAAAGGATGAGAAAATTCATTGAAAAAGGTTACTCCGAACCACGAACAAACAAGCATTATTCAAGCTATTAACATGCAAATATTCTCAAGATATTCAAGCAAATCCTCAAGCCACGAAACTCGAACAAAATTGATCCAACACAAGTTGTGAAGGAAAGACAACTTCAAAGCTGTTGAAGAGGAAACTTTTGAAGAATCAAAAGGGGTCTACTTTCCAAGGAGGATTGTAGGAAGGTTCAAGGTTGAACTAGTATCAAGTTATTGGAGGGCTTCGTGATCAAATCCAAGAGCTTGAGAAAGTGAGTGAAGTAGCAAAGCATTTTGCCGCCTGTGAAGAAGTTGAGTTAGAAGAGAAGCTTTTGTGTGATCAAGGATGTCTCTGATCGTTGACCACTTTGTAAACGGATCTTTAACATAGTAGATTCCTCCGGGAGTTGGAGAAGAGAGGATTAGAAGAATTACCCCATCTTGAACCTCTATAAAAATTAACGTGTCATTTATTTTTCAAAGACATTTATATTTTTGCATATTTACTTCATATCTATTTGATAAACTTATTTGCTATCCAACCGATTAATAACCAAGAGCTAAAATCAAGTGTTAAAATAAGTTTAAAACAAATCAAAGGGTGTTAAGTCTTTTGATAAAACCAAAAACCAAGCTAAGGTTGATTAAACAACAGTTATTCTATCAACAACTCTATCGAGTTTGTTGTGGCCTCTATTTGAATAACCAAGCGTGCCTCAAGGACTTAGTTGTTTGTGTTAACTCTGTTATATTTTAAAAGGACTAAAATCGAAAAGTTGGTAAGGTTTATTCAACCCCCCTTCTAAACCTTTACTCACACCCCTTGGGACCTACAAGTGGTATCAGAGCGGTTGGTGCATTGAGCCTTCCGCACCAAGTTCTTTGAACTAGATCTCTAATCTTTCAAAGAAATTTTTAACAGATTGCTTTTTCAAAATCTTTCATTCTTAGCAAAGTTATTATCATGGAAGAAAATTCGACACGCATTCCTATGTTTCTTGTTGAGGAATTTGATGACTAGAAAATCGTATGCGAGACTCATCTATCTGCTCTACACGATGAAATGTGACTTGTGATAGAGGATGGGCCATTGCAAATATTGAAAGTGAACACAATCAGAAGGGAAGTACTGTTGTGAAGGAGAAGAAGAAGTCTTCTTTGAAGAAAGACCAACCCTGGTTGAAAAACTAAGAACCGAGTGGACAAACGATGGTAGAAAGAGATACAACTTGGACAATGTGGGCAAGGACATACTCTACAAGACTTTGGACAAATAAATGTTCAATAAAGTCAAATCCTGCAAACAACAAAAGAAATATGAGATAAACTAACTTTAATTTGTGAAGGATCGAGCAAACTAAAGAAAATAAATTATCTGTTGCTGTTCAAAAATTTGAAAATTTCAAAATGTTTGCAGGAGAATCTATGGATCAGCTGGATGCAAGATTCACTAAGATCACAAATGAGCTTTCAGCTCTTGGGAAGGAATACACACAATAGGAGATGTGTATGAAGATCTTGAGAGCCTCCGGTTTGAATGGGAAATGAAGACTATGGCTCTAAGACATTCAATGGACCTATCAAAAACATCCAATCATGAGTTATTCTCAGACCTCAAAGCCTATGAATTTGATTTGAGAAAAAAAGATCAAGATGAGACATTGTACCCAAGACAACTGCATTGATAGTCAAGGATGGAAAGAGAGCTGAACCCAAGGAAGCCATAGACCAGGAGGAAATAGCCCTAATGGTTAAAAGATTCAACAAGTTCTTCAATAAGAACTACAAAAGAAACAAGGGTGAAACCTCCAGAAGACATTCAGCTCCCTCTAAGTCAAAGGAAGATAGGCCACCCAAAAGAGCTGAGTATCAAAGGGTTGAATATTAGAGAGCTCATAACCCAAGGACGTGAAAGAGTTGATCAAAGGGTTGAGAACCTGTGTTGGAATTGAGACAACCAGGACATTTTGCAATTGATTGTTCCTATCCACCACCAATAAATACAGGAATAAAGAAGAAAGAAAGGTCTTGAGAGAAAGAAGACATGAAAAGAAAAAGGCTATGTTAGATGCGAAGATCTGCTTGAGACAAATAAGTCAAGAAAAAGCGACAGACTCGAGAGAGTAGTGAAGCCGACTACTCAAGTGATTCAAGAAGAAACCTTGATTTATCTTATGGCTAAATAACAAGATCAACGGACCAAGAAGATGAGGTACACTCTAACTCATCTCATTCGGATTCGGTGATAGTGATTGTGACACACACACTTCATCACCCACCGATCTTTATGATTCATTAGGCAAAATGATGAAAGACTTTGAGCACATTAAATCCTCACACGCACTTCTAAATGAGGAAAACATCCACTCAAAAGCCAAAACTCACATCTACTAAGGAGCCGAGAACTCTAAGTCATATAGCCGATGAGAACACGAGTGAAGACCGAGAATGCTAAACTATTAGCAGAGATAGATCTTTGAGAAAATAGAGAAAATGATCTAAAAACGTGATTACCTCATTTACAAAGGCATCCAAATCATTGGATGATCTAATCATGAGTCAAAAAGAATGTGGAGATAAGACATGCATAGGATTCAACTCCTTTATACACAGTCAAACTCCTAGAGTGATTTTGGAAAAAGGATCTTCAAGCAATGAAGCATCTCGTAAATCCAAAACACCAAATGTTGCACATTCATCCCAAAGCACAATCACAAACAAACTGGCCTTGGATATAAAGGGAAAGGAAAACAACCGATTAAGTATGTTGAGAGGATAGTGAGAAGAAATCCAGTAGAGTTCCTCAGCAAACTCCAAATAGAAAGTACTGTGAAGAATTAACAGAGCTACCAAAAACCCCAAAAAGTTTCATCGGGAGAAACACATATGATGGGAACGGTAGAAACTACCCAAGCCAAGCTGATTGGAACAATGTGAAATTTCAGCAAAGACCAATGGAATACAAGCCTAGATGTCAAAGACCTAAACCTCAGCAAATGTCATTCCAAAGGCAAAAGAGCTATTATCAGCACACATATGCACCCAGGCATTACACTCAGAAATATCACAACTACCCAAAGAAGGAAATTGCTAAAACACACACACAGGCATACAGACAAAAGAGACAGCTGTATGAACCTAAAACACCCAAGAAATTTGCTAATGTGCACTATGATTATGACACAGATAGATGGCAACTTCTTAGAGTCAAGTCATTTAGCTATAGGTTGGTTGGATCATCTTACAGCACTAACCCCTTAGGACTCAGGCAAGATTGGGTACCTAAAAACTAATTTCCTTGTTTGTAGGTTCAAGGAACAACTGAGTGCCAAGGAACCTGGTACATAGATAGTGGCTGTACCAGACACATGACAAGGAACAAGAAAAACCTGTCAAGATTCAAGGAGATTAGAGGTGCAAAAGTCATATTTTGAGGAAATGAAGCTCCAGGGGAAATCAAAGGCACAGGATCTATCAAGAAAAATGGATTGGAAATCACTGATGTTGCGTATGTTGAAGGCCTCAACTTCAACCTGTTAAGCATCAGCCAACTCTGTGACAAGGGCTACAATGTTGGATTCAATATAGGAGTGTGCGATCAAACATCTTTGAATCAAATGAAATAGTCTTTGCCAGGATCAAGACAAAAGAATATGTATGTGGTAGATTGGTCTCTCTGCTACCCCAAGCACTTGTCTGCGCAGCAAAGAGCACATCCGAATCAATTTGGTTATGGCATAAGAAGTGAGTCATCCGAATTTCAAGACAATCAACAAGCTTGCAAGAAGTCATCTTGTGGAAGGATTGCGGACTCGGTGTACAACAAGGAAAGTGTATGTGACACATGCGGATGGGAAATCAAATCAAATCTTCATTCAAGGATAAGCCTAGTCCTTCTTCAACAAGGATATTGCATATGTTACATATGGATCTATTTGGTCCGATTAAACCGATCAAAGATAAGTGGAAAACAATACACCCGTGGTAGTGGTGGATGATTACTCAAGATATACATGGACAATCTTCATGTGCAAAAAAAAGAAAACTTTGCAAAAGTTACCTCAACTGATGAAAAGAGTTCAAAATGAAAAGAGTCAAACCATCATAAAGATAAGATCTGATAGAGGAACTGAGTTTGTCAATGGGATAATAACTCAATATTGTGTTGAAAATTGTATTGTTCATAAATTATCGGTGACAAGGACTCCACGTGAGAATGGAGTAGCTGAAAGAAGGACTAGAACCCTCAAGGAAGCTGCAAGAACCATGTTAGCTAAAGTTGGATTGCCTAAGAGATTTTGGGCTGAAGCCACTAACACAGCATGATGTACTCAAAATACATGCATGATTAATAGGCAATTGACCAAGACTCCCTATGAAATCTGGACAGAGATAAAGCCCAATGTTGGGTACTTCAGGATATTTGGATGTAAATGCTTCATCCACAACAATGGAAAAGATAATTTGAAGGCTTTCGATGCTAAAGCTGATGAAGGTATCTTTTTGGGATACTGTTTGAGAGCAAAGCCTATAGAGTGCTGAACAAAAGAACTATGGTCACAGAAGAGTCTATTCATGTGGTTTTTGATGAACCTAATGTGAGTGGAGAAGGCATTGAAGAGTTAGATGATAAACTGAATGAGCCAACTATGCAGAAGAGTCCTTATGTTGAAGCTGAAGTAAGAGCAATCAACCCAGATGAAGATGAGATAGCTGAATCTCAAAGGTGGAGAGTCTACAGCTGAATGATGATGAAGAAGCCGCTCAAGACAACTTAGCTGCGAGACGGCTGAATCCAGCTAACTTGCTCCAACCTGATGTGAGATGGCTGAGAGACCATCCACCGGAGCTAGTTATTGGAGATGTTAGAGATGGTGCAAGAACCAGATCCAGAGCTCAGCAAGAAGCAATGTTCACTTGTTTTATTTCCCAAATAGAGCCAAAAGATGTTTCTCAAGCATTGGATGACATACATTGGATTCAAGCCATGCAAGAAGAGTTGAATTAGTTTGAAAGGAACAAAGTATGGGAATTGGTGCAGAGACCAACCCATCAAAATGTTATTGGCACAAAATGGGTTTTCAGAAACAAGATGAATGAAGAAGGATCTGTGGTAAGAAACAAAGCAAGACTGGTAGCCAAAGAGTGTTGCCAAGAAGAGGGAATATATTTTGATGAATCATTTGCTCCAGTTGCAAGATTGGAAGCAATAAGGATGTTTCTTGCCTATGCTGCACACAAGAACTTCACTATATATCAAATGGATGTGAAAAGTGCATTTCTAAATGGACTGTTAGAGGAAGAAGTCTATGTTGAGCAATCTCCAGATTTTGAGCAGAAGACTATTGGAGATAAGGTGTACAAGCTCAAGAAAGCATTATTTGGATTGAAACAAGCACCAAGAGCATGGTATGATACATTGTCTCAATTTCTGACTGACAATGGATTCACCAAAGGCAAGGTGGACAGAACACTCTTTAGAATTCAAGATGGAGAGAGTATACTGCTTGTTCAAATATATGTGGATGACATCATCTTTGGATCCACAAATAAAGAGTTGTGTGATAAATTCTCAAACCTCATGCAAGGCAAGTTTGAGATGAGCATGATGGGAGAGCTGACTTTCTTCCTAGGACTTCAAGTCAAGCAATAGAAGGATGGAACCTTCATAAGTCAAACAAAATACACCGAGATTTAATGAAGGAAATTTGGTATGGAAGAGAAGTCTTAAGTGAAAATACCAATGAGCACTTATTGAATCATTGCTCTACTTAAATGAAGCGGACGGACATCACCTTTGCGGCAAAGGTGTATGTGCAAGATTTCAATCTGCACCAAAGGAAAGCCACATGACTGCAGCTAAAAGAATCCTAAGATATTTGAAGGGATGCCAGGAAGTTGGCCTATGGTATCCAAAGGAAGGTGGATTCAAGCTCATTGGTTATTCAGACTCTGACTATGCTGGATGTAGAGTTAACAGGAAGAGTACTTTAGGTACATGTCAAATGCTTGGAAATTGATTGGTTTCCTGGTTTAGCAAGAAGCAAAACTCAATAGCCACATCCACAACTGAAGCAAAGTACATAGCTGCGGGCAGCTATTGTGCCCAAGTCTTATGGATGAGATATCAGCTGAGAGATTATGAGATTGAAGAAAAAGAGATTCCAATTATGTGTGACAACACTAGTGCTATTGTAATCACTCAGAATCCTGTGTTGCATTCAAGAACAAAGCACATTGATGTCAGATATCATTTTATAAAAGATCATGCTAAGAAGAAAGAAATCACTTTTGAATATATCTCAACTGATAAGCAGTTAGCTGATATATTCACTAAGCCGCTATGTGAATCAAGATTTGAAGAGCTTAAGCATGAGCTAGGGTTAATTGAGATGAGTTGACACTCAGAAAACTCAATCAGAAGAGATGGAAGATGAGGAGATAAAAATTGAACGAAGTTCATGAATCAGCCACGTGAAACAACTATGTCGGAAAGTCAGCCGTATCAAGTTAGCTGACAGCTGAGTCACTAAATGAAAGGAGAGAAGCAGAGTTAAGTCATTTTTGATATAAGTTGAGTCATTTATGAGCTAAGTGACATAAACGCAATCGTTTTTAATGAGCGGAAATGTCTTTAAGGATGATGTCAGCATAATAATGACGGGTACAGTCAAAAGCTGCATAGTAAGCATATGATTGGATATAAATGATGCCGCATTAAATGCGAGAAATTAAATGCAGTTTGACGTGCTAAATCTGAACCGTTGATCTCGATCAAAAATTCAAAAACCAAAGACATGTCATTTCATAACCCTTATATATCCATTTTTTTCAGCTTTCTCTCTCTCATTCGGAAACTGTTCATCTTCAAGCAAAACGAGAGCAAATTTTTTCTCTCTCGCAAACCATAAGTGTCCTCAAGCAAGTTCGTCAAGTTTTAATTGCTAAAAATCTCTGAAAATGGCACCTAAGTTTGATTTCGTCAAGCTTTATGAAGCAAATCTACTTAGGATCATTAGTGGATTTCGAAGGCATGGTGAAGCAGGGTTCAGATGAAAACCTTGTTAAGAAAATCGCTGAAATGCTAGAAAAGTCAGGTCTCAAGGCTTTTCTTACTTTAGAATACTTGCATACCTATCTCGAGGAGGTAGCGCAGTTCTATGTTAACGCCGAAGTGCAGGATGAAGGGATCAAGTCTTCTGTCCACCACAAGGACATTATGATAAATTTTAAGGACCTTTCAGAGCACTGCTTGTTGCCGTCTGAAGACATGAAGGAGATTAATGAAGCTGATGTTGATTTGGCTGCTGCATGGAAAGAGATAGCCAAACCGAAGAGTCTTATTTTGCTAAGGTGGTATACGATTGATAAGAAGTTCTTTGTCAAGAACAAATATCATAAGTTGATGGATGTCGTCTCAAAGTGTGTAGACATGAAGTTTGGAAGCTTTAATCGTTGTCCAAGACAAAATCGATCGTCATGGACGCGATCATGCGGGGAAAGAAAGTCAATTTGGCCGAGTTAGGTATCTGGTGACTCGCCAAAATGTTGTGAATAAATCGTTCAAGGAAGACGGATCCTTTGGAGTATCTTTTGGATATGGCCTGGTGATTGGCCACTTGATGGAAGTGAAGGGCATTCCCCTTCGACATGGAAAACCCTTCCATGTCAACAAGAAAATGTTCAGGGCTAACCTCTCTTTGGAGCCCAGGAAGAGAGCCCACGCAAAGAAAGCGGATACAAGTGAGGGGAATCACCAACCCGAGGACACAAATGCTACCCCTCCTCCAAAGAAAAAAGTTGCCCCTGTAGCTGCGAAGAAGAAGGCTGCACCTGCAGCTAAGAAAAAGGATGCACCAGCCCCTGCAGCCGAGTCGCCTGCCCAAGCAGCCGTGTCGCCTGCCCCTACAGCCGAGGGAGAGGAGGAACATCATACTCCCTCTCGTGCCATCAAAAAGAAGAAGCGCACTACCAAGCCCAGGAAGGCAGCCGCGCAAGCATTCTCCTTCCAGGAACCAGCAAACACAGAAGAAGAGGTTCCTCTGCTACCCATGAGAAAAAAGAGATTGGTAAGGAACTCTAAATTGGAGAAGACAAAGTGAACCGCCACTCACCTGGAGAAAGCATCCGAGACTGCTGAAACTCAAGATGTGCAGTCTCCTGAGGTGATTGATGTTCCTGCCAAGACTCCTGAAGGCAAGCAACAGAGTCACAATGAAGAATCAAGGCGTCGGACAACCGAGGGAAAAAAGCGAGAGACAATGAACACCCGGATGAAAGAGTTGTCTCTCCACCTACCACGATCTCTCGTAAATGAGGAAGAGCAAGACGACTTACCTTCTATTCCGGAAAAAAGAGGAGAATAAGTATGGTGATGATGATGATATCATTATGTACTCTCCGTTTACCCGGATATTGATGTCGTCTCGAGAAGGAGATCATGGAAGCTCAATCACTCAAGGGAGCGATTCGCTCACCCTTAGTATATCGAAGAAGAAGAAGAGTTGTTGCAATTTCTCGGTGTTTCCACTGTACGCCAAGCTCTTAATGAAGAAAATTGCATGGATATTCTTCGAATTATCAAGGAAGAAGAGAAAGAAAAGGCAGCCGAGGAAGCCCGTGCATTGGAAAAGGCCAAGATGTGTGTGCTTACTAGTGATCACGATCACACACTTCTCGATGTGTTATCTGAGAGTGATGAGGATCCTACTGCTGCAGCAAAAACGTCAGATATGCAAGAGGCTCTAAGGGAATCCAGGCAGTTACATGATCAACAATTATTTGAAGGACCAGGAGAGTCGTCTCAATCTCTCCTGCAGATCGACCATTTGGGAGTAGTGCAGCATATTGCCACAGACATCGCTGCAGCTACGTCCCCGGTATAGTCGGAGGATGGGTCCAAGGGAATTGGCAATGAAACTGGGACCTTGGGCACCCAAGTTGAGCCAACCCCATCAAGGTGTTTTACCACCTACCCGCGGTGAGCACTCAATGGAAGAAGCCGCAAGTTTGGACAAGAGTGACCCCATCATTACCCTCGGTGTGCCACCGGTGGGGAAACTTACTCCACCGCAGCAGGTCGGAGGATTCTGCGAGATGACTCTATATCTTGAAGAAAAATGGCGAAGCAAAAACTGTGAAAGAACTACAACAGAGTGACATTGACGAAACTCGAATAGTTGAGTCTGTCCCATTGAAATATCGATTGCTTTGAAAGGCGATGACGACACCGCTATTCAATCGAGGAGCCTGAGATGGAAATGCCCGGGAGTTAACATTCAGGCA
Source organism: Rehmannia glutinosa (assembly GCA_016081115.2). Classification (NCBI taxonomy): domain Eukaryota; kingdom Viridiplantae; phylum Streptophyta; class Magnoliopsida; order Lamiales; family Orobanchaceae; genus Rehmannia; species Rehmannia glutinosa. The sequence continues at coordinate 87,792 of JABTTQ020002688.1, forward strand.
ATGAAAGTGCAATCAAGGGTTGAGACTCCTATGGATGCCAATCTTTGAAGACCCTAAGACAAGCGCGATCGTCAAAGGGAATGTTGAAGGCCTCATTGCAGTTGAGATTTAGAACATTCCTCCTGTTCAAAGCGCGAGTCGAGAGAGGGAGATTAGCGCACTTCATGACTCCAGGAGAATCCCGACATATCATTTCTGGGGTCGAATATGAAGTTGAGTCCACACCGTTGCACATCAAAAGGACCCGGTGAGGATGTTCTCAAGAATACGAGTCGGTCGAGTTACAAAGCTACTCATCATACATTCAATTTTGATGATGAACCACACCCCAAGTTTCATCATCATCCGATGATGCTTGATGATGCAAAGAAAGAGGATCGATACTTCATTTAGAGAAATCCACCGAGGCCGAAGAAGTTGTTAAGACGATTGAGGCTCGATCACCGGGCAACACATTTCAAACGCTCCAAGTAAAAAACCGAGTCATCTGCGCAGGCTCCACAGCTGCAGCGAAGAACGACTCCACGTAAAACATCACAGGCACAAACCGCACTAACAATCCCATATGTGCGAGATGATGCTTTTGAACAAGTATTTCCATTTTCTATCGAGTTGCCTGAGCTAGAGGAAGAGACCGCTAGAGAGAAACGATGATACACTGTACGAGAAGATCCCATAATCCCTACCGACTCTATTGTGCCAGCAAATTTTGACTTCGATGCAGAATGGCCGGCAGCTGAATCAAGTGGGATAGCTGAGATTCGTGAAGTCTTCAAGAAGATCTGTGAAGAGATTGGGAAGATCGAACGGCACCAAACCTCACTAGACTTACGACTGGACAATAGAGATGCCACCCTCACAGCAGATTTGAGAGGGATCGTGGTAAGGATCAGGGAGTGGTCTCAACAGCAAAGTGCCATGCGATACGAGCAAGTTCGGTATTTTAAGGCGTTATACAATAACATGCTTGTTTGGAGCGCTGACAACACTTCGAACAGCACAAAATGCAAGAATATATTGAAAGGTTGCATGCCTCTCACCAAACATAAATGGAGCTACTGCGTGAATTTCAGAGAAAAGAAGTTATGTGACTTAGAGGAGTCTATGAATGCAAAATTCAGCCTTCTCATGGCTAAAATGAAATTGGTGGCAGCCGAGTCCAAAGCCACTCGTTTAGAATTTCGAACAGCTTATGCCGCAATGAGACTCCAAACAATTCGGCTCAAACAGACTCGACTTTATGCTCATGATTATGTTCCCGGGGTCCTCTTTCCTTTGATGATGCCAAAAAAGGGGAAAAGGAGTCCCTAAGGAGTTTAAAAGAAGAAAAGTTGAAAGAGTCTGAGGCCAAGATGACGACAGCTGAGAAGAAGAAGGGAAAAGCAGCTGAGGGGGAACATTCGAAGGACTTGACATTAATGATTGTTGAAACCCCTCAGCAGGGTCATGTTACAGCCTCAATTATCAGCAAACTTCCAGTGACTCTGCCGATCGAACACTCTGTTGTGCCAATGTCGGAGAAAAGGCGAATCGTAGAAGCAGGGATGGTAGAGTTCGACAAGAAGACGGATGCCCGCATCGAAGAAGTGTTAAAACAATACGGTGGCATTCCGGCAAGGAAGGATCAAGATGCTATTCTAGACAATGGATCCGAGCCAAGATCAGTTGAAGAATTCAAGACGCTCGAATCCGAAGGCTATTTCCAAAAGATGTCACTAGCCCAAGCCTGGGATCTGTACTGGGAGAAGGGTCTTAAATTGTGCGAAGAAGCTGATAAGCTGCAGACTACCGAAGAGCTATTCTAGCTAGCGAGAAGACTCCGACAAAGACACACCAGGAGGAGGAGGAAGAAGTGGTGGAGGAAGAGGTTCTCAACATCGTCCAAGACCCAAGAATATCGAATATGTGGATCCCGGAAAGAAGGGAGACTCTATTGGGTGGGTATGATGAAGTGGAAAATTTGGAGGTGGCTAGTAAGAATCCGCCGGCCGTGAAAAAGACAGAAGAGGAAAATTAAAGACAAACTCAGTTATGGCTTGAGAAGAAGCGTAAGGATGATGCTGCGAAGAGAGCCTATGAGAAGAAGAAAGGAAGAGAAGAAGAGCTGATGACTTCGACATAGCTGAAGAGGAAAGAAGAAAGCAGCGAAGGCGATGAAGTGTTGATGTGAACCCTTCATGTATTTTACTTATGTAAATACATTTTTGTAAGTCATCTGTATACTTAGTGAAGTGTTCTGTAATTTTTCATTCTGTATTTATATCATAGCATAGATGTATGTATTCTGCTTTGATATAGAATGCTCTGATACTAAATGTAAACAGTTGTGTAAAGGACAAGAATGCTATGATCAATAAAACGATGAATTCTATGCATACATTCTTTGTTACTACATTGACTGTATGTATCTTTGCTGTTTATATTTTCTTGAATGTTTTTTTTGTTTTGCCATCATCAAAAAGGGGGAAATTGTTGGGAAATTTATTTTATAGATTTTGATGAATGCCTGATTTTTGTTTTTTCTCAAGATTGATGACCAAGAAAAGACAAGCCAACGAACACAAGTGACTTTTAAAAATCAGTCTACCTCTTCAACGGGCAGAGTTTTGAAAGTTCACTATAAAAGGCTGAGGAAATTCATTGAGAAAAGGTTTACCTGAACCACGAACAAGCAAGCATTATTCAAGCTATTAACCTATAAATATTTCAAGATATTCAAGCAAATCCTCAAGCATAAAACTCGAAGTAAATCGATCCAACACAAGCTGTGAAGGAAAGACAACTTCAAACTGTTGAAGAGGAAACTTTTGAAGAATCAAAAGGGGTCTACTTTCCAAGGAGGATTGTAGGAAGGTTCAAAGTCGAACTAGTATCAAGTTATTGGAGGGCTTCGTGATCAAATCCAAGAGCTTGAGAAAGTGAGTGAAGTAGTGTAGCATTAGGCGCCCGTGAACAAGCCGAGTCGGAAGAGAAGCCACTATGTGATCAAGGTTTGTCTCTAGAATGTTGACCACTTTGTAAATAGATCTTTTACATAGTGGATTCCTCCAGGAGTTGGAGAAGAGAGTATTAGAAGAATTACCCCATCTATGAACCTATATAAAAACTAATTGTGTCATTTATTTTTCGGCGCATTTATATTTCTGCATATTTACTTCATATCTAATGATAAACTTATTTCCTATCCAACTGATTAATAACCAAGAGCTAAAATCAAATGTTAAAACAAGTTTAAAACAAATCGAAGGGTGTTAAGTCTTCCGCTGATAAAACCAAAGACAACCAAGTTAAGGTTCTGGTTAAACAACTGAGTTATTCTATCAACAACTCTATCGAGTCTGTTGAGTGGCTAACTCTGCTGAATAACCAACTTAGTTGTGCCTCAAGGACTTAGTTGTTTGTGTTAACTCTGTTATATTTTAAAAGGACTAAAATCGAAAAGTTGGTAAGGTTTATTCAACCCCCTTCTAAACCTTACTCACACCCTCGGGGACCTACAAACTAAGGCAATCAAAATAAAATAAAAATAAACATAAATAAAAATCAAATAACTTGGGTTGCCTCACACAAAACGCTAAGTTTTACGTCTTCAGCTAGACGTCAGATTTCTAGCATCACTATCATTGAAATGTGTCGTTTGAAATATTTGATCCCTCATATTATGTACCACCCATCGATTTAATGCGTGCATTATTTTCAGATTAAGTTCAAGATCGCTTGAGAATTTTCCATTTTGATGTTGGCCTCCCACTGCACTAGCGATTTGGGCTACTTGTGTTTGTAAAGATTTTAGTCTCGCATTCACATTTGTGTTCAGCTGAGTAACCTATTCCTCAATCCTATCTATCGTCGCTTCATTCTTATTCAACCTAGCCCTGGTTTCTCCTATAAATGAGGATATCATCTCTTCCACATATGCTTTCTTGTAACTGGACTCCGCTCTGCCTTGATTAACCCATTAAAACTCGGAGGTGGCTGCAAAACATTTTTTTTATTAGCATATGAAAAGTTGTCATGGTTTCACAGCCCCCTATTGTAGTAATCGGGTGTCTGATTATTTCTATAATTGTTGTTCAACTTCATTTGTTGCTCCACAAAATTATCCTTTTCTTCAACAACTGCAGGATCTCTAAGAGCCACTTGCTGCTTCGCCTCCGGTTTCATGTTAAGCACGGATACTTGTTCTGTGAGCATGGAAACTTTCTCATCGTGGACCTCCACCATACATTGGCCATTGGATCTCTCGGATGGCCACTGGTAACTACTGTTCGTCGTCTCCTCTAATAATTCTAGTGCCTCATCCCAATATTTCCCAAGTAAAGCATCTTCAGATGCATCTTCTATAATAGTTCTCGTGTTGCCACTTAAACCATTATAGAAATACTGAACCTATTGCTAATCGAGATATCCGTGTTGAGGGCACTTCCACAATAACTCTCTAAACCTATCCCATGCCTAATATAATGGCTCTGCATCTAACTGCCTAACTGGGCGATTTCTGATTTCAATTGCAGCGTCTTACTAGGGGAAAATATTAGGTTAGAAACTGCTGACTTAATTCATCCCAATCTAATGCGGGTGGTGATAAAGAGCATAACCATCTCTTATCCTTATCACAGAGAGAGAATACGAAAAGACGACATCAAATGATTTCCTCGAAACACCATTCATTTAATAATATCGCGAGATCTCTAAGAGTTGCACGGATGTGCATTTTGATCCTCAACGGCTTTACCTCTAAAATGGTTTTGTGAAACCATATGGATCAATGCAGGTTTTAGTTCAAACTTTTTTGCATTGATAGGCAGATGCGCCCCACCCCCATATGTTCGACTAACCTCCAATCGAAGTAATCTTAATCGCCCTCCTCGCGTGCCTTTCTATTATCCGCTCATGTCCGTCCACCCCGGGTGGGTATTCGCGTCATTGTTTCTATTGTTCGCGACATTCGATTATTCCCATCCGCCATTGCTTTAGTTCTTTTTCTTAACGGTTCGCTATTTTCTCGATTTCCAAATCATGGGCATTGGTGGGCAGTGTCAGAACGCGTGATTATGCACTATATGCACTCAACAAAAAAACAATGTTAGAACCATAGCAATAAAATTTATTTACAAAAGAAAAAAAATCGTAAAAATAAAAAATAAAATTACAAAAATAAAAAAAATAAAAAAAATATTTTCAAAAAATTTGCTTCAATTAAGATTGAACTACTTATCACTATATCTAAGTAGAATCCCGAACGGGCTAAAAACTTGATCGCAAAAATTATTTCACTATAACGATTATAGTTTATAGAATAATGCCAAGAAAGGTTGTATTCCTTTGTGATTGAATACAAAACACTTAGGTTATAAATAACATCGTATTCCAAATTTATTGGAGCGACCAAAAATCAAGAAATTATTATCTAATCTAAATAAATAAAAATAAAATATGTAAATTTATAAAAAAAAAACCCGAAATTCACATGTTTTTTCAAAAAATACGAAAGCTACCCTAGGTACATAGTCTCAACATGATTTTTCAATATTAAATCCAATTAATGTTTATCAAAACCAATTTATATGTTTCTATGGGTTCAATTCCTATATCTGTTTATCCCCCCAACCTGAAGAAAATAAACAGTTGATTAATACCAGTTGCTAACATCCCTACTCAACAATTAATATTAACTCCCAAAAGATCTTTTAATTGAGGTACTCCCCACAAACAGTTATAAGCCTCCCGACTCTATACCCATTTATGTCTGAATTCTATTTTCGTTTGTTAGAACTCATCCCCCAATTATGAACTAACAAATATGATATGCAAACTATTGATCAAATAATCTACAAGAAATAAGCATTCGAATTCATATAATAGAACACATGAATCAATTAAGAAAACAATCAATATAGATTAACATGAATCCACAGTTTTGATTATGCCCTAGGATCAGAATGATTAGCCCAACATATTTGATAACAAATTCATAGACAAAGTTGAAATCAAATAGTTTGATATCGTTTAAGTACAAACAAGAGATCTAAACTAAGAAAGAAAAACATTTCTTGTCAGGATGGATCCTCCTTCCAAGCCTTCGAATCTCTTGTGCTTCCGGAGATGCAAAAGCCTCCTCTCTCAGAAGACTATTGATTTGTGTAATCCTAATGTATTGTATTGTATTCCTTATGTATGAAGTATGAAAATCGTTCAAGACATTGGTCCCTTTATATAGGTGTTTTGAGAGATCACTTCTAGAGTTCTGACGGGAAAAAGAAACAAAAAACATCTGAAATACACTACACATGGCCGTGTACAGATCACACGGTCCGGTCATGTAACACGTTTCTATTTTTTTATGCTCCGAACAAACAACACGGTTGTGTGCCTTCGACACGATCTGGTCGTGCAATATGTCTCGAAATTCTACCCTAGAACATGTCGCATTTAAGCGTGTAAAAATACACGGGGACAACTCACATGGTCGTGTGAGCTTCACACGGTATGACCGTGTGATTGGTTGTGCTATGTTTTCTTCGTGTATTGGATCTTCTCTTTGCATTATTCAATCTTGTCGGGCCTTCTAACGATATATTTTTTGTTTAAGCTTCATTTTTGTTAAAAGTTACAAGAATACGCGCATATCATGCCCTTTTAAGGAAACCAAGTAAAAATACACTAAATATGCGTGCAAATGCATCAATTATATATCATTTTAAGACCTTAAATGCACGTATATTTTACACATTATTTCCCAGGACATGCATTCTCCAAAATGGTATTTCTCGCATATCCCACTAAGGTTTGTTCTTGGAGTTTTGTGTTGGGGTTCTAGCTGATTTAAACTTCTTTAAAGGTTGAAAAAAATTCTCTTTGCGCTTGGGATCCCATTTTCTCTTCCGGGTTGCTCTTGTGGTGATTGAGTTTGGTTCACCTCGGACTAGATGATATGATTTATGACCTCTCGATCACTTCACCGTGATGCGTGGGTAGTCTCAAACCTCGATAATTTCTCCAATTTCGTGTCTCAGTCCTAATCTCGGTGCTTTCTTAGCGTCAGTGTCTACCAGATGTGGAGCATATCTGGACAGTTGATTAAATCTCCTTCCATATTCCATAACTGGCATGGTTCCCTGCTTCAGGTTGACAAAGTTAATCTCCTTTTGATCTCTCAAGGACTCCCGAAAATAACGATCCAAAACCATACCCTTAAATTCTTCCCAAGATCAGTTTCTCTTGTGTGCCTCCATCAGCGTCCTTTCATGTGAGGCCCACGGTGGCGGCACTTCTCGCGAAATCGAAATTTCGCTCAAGATACCTTATGTCTACCGTCATAGTCCGGATGATCGACGATTCTTTCCAATTCTAGAATCCATTCCTCTATCTCTATGGGTCCTTCAGTACCACTAAATCTTGGTGGGGAAAACCTTCTGAATTGCTCCACTATGTCGTTCAATCGCATGTCATAGTGTCCTGGATTTGGGATATTTTGAGGAGCAACTTTTTGCACTATTCCTTGGAGTGTAGTCGAAACTCCTGGCAAATTCATCAATATGTCTCGAAATGCATCAATATATCTCGAAATGCATCAATATGCGTGCAAATGCATCAATATGTCTACGAAATTCTACCCTAGAACATGTCGCACGAACGTGTAAAAATACACGGGACAACTCACATGGTCATGTGAGCTTCACACGGTATGACCGTGTGATTGGTCCGCTTTCTGTTTTCTTCGTGTATTGGATCTTCTCTTTGCATTATTCAATCTTGTCGGGCCTTCTAACAAATATATTTTTGTTTAAGCTTCATTTTCGTTAAAAGTTACAAGAATACGCAGATCATGCCCTTTTAAGGAAACCAAGTAAAATACACTAAATATGCGTGCAAATGCATCAATTATATATCATTTTAAGACCTTAAATGCACGTATATTTTACACATATTATTTCCCAGGACATGCATTCTCCAAAATGGTATTTCTCGCATATCCCACACTAAGGTTTGTTCTTGGAGTTTTGTGTTGGGGCTCTAATTTGATTTAAACTTCTTTAAAGGTTGAAAAATTTCTCTTTGCGCTTGGGATCCCATTTTCTCTTTCCGGGTTGCTCTTGTGGTGATTGAGTTTGGTTCGACCTCGGACTAGATGATATGATTTATGACCTCTCGATCACTTCACGATGACGTGGGTAGTCTCAAACCTCGAGATAATTTCTCCAATTTCGTGTCTCAGTCCCTAATCTCGGTGCTTTCTTAGCGTCGGTGTCTACGAGATGTGGAGCATATCTCGGGACGGTTGATTAAATCTCCTTCCATACTCCATAACGGCGGTGTTCACGCCCGAGGTTGACAAAGTTAATCTCCTTTTGATCTCTCAAAGACTCCGAAAATAACGATCCAAAACCATACCCTTAAATTCTTCCCAAGATCAGTTTCTCTTGTGTGCCTCCATCGGCGTCCTTTCATGTGAGGCCCACCGGTGGCGGCACTTTCGAACTGAAAACTCAAGATACCTTATGTCTACCGTCATAGTCCGGATGATCGACGATTCTTTCCAATTCTAGAATCCATTCCTCTATCTCTATGGGTCCTTGATACCACTAAATCTTGGTGGGGAAAACCTTACGAATTGCTCCACTATGTCGTTCAATCGCATGTCATAGTGTCTGGATTTGGGATATTTTGAGGAGCAACTTGTTGCACTATTCCTTGGAGTGTAGTCAGAAACTCCCTGACAAATTCAGCTCCCGAGCCTCTTATTTTTGGTGCAGGTCTTCGTGGTACTGGTGTAAGTTCATTTACGGATGGTGCCTCTGTAGTGTCGTTAACTACCTCATCCATTTTACGTGTACATCCATGTGCTCGTCCGCTCTGAGTCATATTTGGTCAAATATTTGCTGTGAATGTAGTCTTGGTTAGTTTATTTCGAGGACAATGTTCAAAAGATCTTTTTTAAAGCTTTACTAACCTTCTAATTTCTCATAATTTTCGTAAGACGTTCTAATGCAAATTCTAGTAAACTTCCTCAAAAATTCTTCATAATTTGAAATCCTATTCATATGAGGACCAAATTTATAAATTTCTCATGTCATGTAATATATTCTAAATCATGGTTTATTGAAAATATTTTAAATAATATCATACCTCGGAGCGAACGTAGGTTTGCCAACGCCGTCACATTTCTCATTTTCTACTAAACAAATTTTAAAAACAAACTTAGAAAGTTTTAGGAGCAGTCTACAGAAGCATAGATACTTCTTATAGTATTTGTAACGCCCTGAACCCCTAATTAGGTTTGGTGCACCACTAAGAAACTTCATTCCTTTGGATATAACATTTTCGTTTAATACAGATATTTACCGAAGCGAAATAAGATAATAAAAGTGCAGGCGTTTTTTTTTTATTTCAATGCAATCACGAATATCCAAAAATAAAAGTTGAGACATAAAATATTTTAAATTGTTTCCATGTTATAAACTTTTAAAATCATATTTTTATAATTCCAAAAATGGAAGAGTGATAAAAAAATTATGAAAAGTGTTGCGGAAGCATATGATTGAAAATCGAGTTTGAATAGAAAAATAGGTCTAACATTTTTTTAAAATAGCATGATATCAACTTAAACAATTCGAGATAACAATTGACTAAGTCATAAAATGCATAAGTTTAAGACATGCATAAATTAAACATCTTCTCAAGTTCTTAATAAGTACACAATAGTAAGTTTATTAAATGTCCAAGATGAGAAATGGCAAATGTCACATGGCATTTCCCTACGCTCGACTCCTTCGTCATCATCCGAAAAGAATATCATTTTTGAAGAGTGGGTTTTGATACTCGATGGGTAACATTAGTAGTTATACTATCAAGTGAAATTGTTAAATTTGCACATATCTTTCGCATAATCAATGTGCACATTAGCCCAAAAGCGATCATCAAGTACCTATTCAAAAATTTTCTAATTCCATTATTAAAATGAGAAATCCCAAATACATTACAAAACTTCAAATCCATTGACATGAATCCTAGTCTTCCATTTTCTCAAGTTAGAGCCGCAATCAATCTCGACTATCAAAATTTTAAAATATTCAAAAAAGTTAAATAAAGCATTGAAATAAATAAATGTACTTTGTAAAATTAAATTTGGTATCTAAAGAAAGACGGAGAAAATCAAAATATTTGGAATAATTGTGCATGTTCATATGTAAAAGGATTGAGTGTTACATGAAGTACTCCCCACAATCATTTATAAGCCTCCCAACTCTATACCTGTTTATGTTATGAACTCGTTATTTGTAAGTTAGCACTCATCTCCCAAATTATGAACTAACGAATATGACATGTAAATTATTGATTAGATAATCTACACGAAACAAGCACTCAAATTCATAAATAGAACACAAAAACCAATTAAGAAAAAAATCAATATATTATTAATATGAATCCACAGTTTTGATTATGCCATAGGATCAAAAAGTTTACCCTAACATATTTGACAATAGATTCATAGACAAACTTGAAATCAAATAGTTTGAATCGAATTAAGTACAAACAAGAGATCTACAATAAGAAGATAGAACCCTTCTTGTCAAGATGGATCCTTCTTCAAAGTCTTGAAGCCTTTGTGCTTCCATAAAGAAGAAAGGTCTTGTGGTGTTCTCCGTTGATTAGTGTTTCTCTCTTAGAAGTATGTAGATTTGTATAGCCCTAGTGTATTTTTGTGTATGAAAGTTTATATTTTCGTCCAGGGCTTGGTCCTCCTTTTATAGATGCTTTGAGAGGTCACTGGTAGAGTCCTGACGGAATAAGAAAACAAAATCAACCGCCAAACAAATGACACGGCCGTGTCAAATCACACGGTCGAACTGTGTATTATGTTTTCTTCTCTATTTTTGCACTGAACAAGATATACAACCGTGTATTCCTACACGGTCTGGCCGTGTACTTCGTCTCTGAAATTCTTCCCTTGAACAAGTCGCATGGACGTAAAATCACACGAAAACCATTCACACGGTCGTGTGAAGTCACACGGGTCGATTGTGTACTTTGTCTTTTATCGTTTTCATCGCATATTTGATCGTCTCTTCGCATTCGGCATTCTTGTCCGGGTCATCCTCGATATCTTTCCATTTTAGGTCCATTTTTACGTAAAAATTACAAGAATACGCAGATATCACGCTCAACAAAGGAAACCATCTAAAATACACTAAATATACATGCAAATGCATCGAATATGTGTCAAAAAAAAGACCCTAAATGCATATATATTTTACACATACCAATCTCACCGAAATATGTCACTCGAAAACTCTAAAAAAACTCCTCTATGAAACAAACAATAATTTGCGAAAAAAGTTAAAACACTAACTTGGCTCTTATACCATGTAATCATGGGCGAAGCTACCCTAAGGACGAGTGTGGTCGGCGGACCGCACTCGATCTCGGAGTGACCTGTTAAATTTGAGTTGGACCGCACTGGAAATTCAACGATCGAAAGTTTAGTTCATATAAAAAAATTGAGTTAAATTTAAAAAGCCAATAAACCTTACTGTCTTGGCTCAAAATATTAAGAATTACCTGGTTCAGTTAAAGTATATTAGTGGATAAATGATTGTCTTGTTGTTATATATATATATATATGTTCCAAACTTGATCACGAACAGTTTTTTGGAAGTATTTTTCCAATGAATTTTTGTATATAAGTCTATTCCATAATAATAATAATAGTTGTTTGGTGGTTAATTTAGAATATGTTTTTGGATAAGTCACCTATTCAAGAAGTTCATTCTAGAGAAACCATAATTGGAGATTATGAAAACCCACAAATAATTGTTGTAAGTACCACCTTCATATTTACCTCCTTTTTCTATTTTTTTTCATATATCGGTCCGACATTCGTCGTGCCAAAATGAATAAAATTCTGACCACACTGGCCGGAAATCCTAGCTACGTCCATGCATGTAATGTACTACAATCTCAATGAATTGTGTATATTCCAAGAGTCACTAGGTGCACTTATATACAAGTCGGAGAGGTGTCAAAGCAAGAAAAGTTAAAGTAAATTAATAGTGCTCATCTACCGGATTCTAAGAAGCTCTGATTGATTCTAATTATCTCCTAATTAATATACCGTGTATACATTAACAATTATTAGATATTTAGCAATATATTTCACCCTTCTCTTTGCTTGAAGCTCTCATCAATGGATTTATCACTTTGTTTATAGATTGTCTTATCCACATGTGAAACACATTTACGATCTCATGCTATGAAACTAATTACTTGTCACCATTGTCTTAGCTAGCTACTTCATTTCTGTCCACATATTATGTGTGAAACCATCAAACCAAAGTCTGAGATTAGATAGAAAATTGGCCCCATATAATTGCTGTGACTTGCATGTGATCACAGGAAATTTTTATATCCACGTACGTAATCCATGATTAAATTTGCAATGAAAAGAAAATTTCTGAAGATAAATTCGAAAGTATCAGTACAAGAAAATTCCAGTTTACCAACAAAATTTATCAACGGAAATGAAATTGTCATTAAATTTTACAGTTACTTTCAGAATACCTACAAAATAAAAAATTATTTTTCCCCAAATTATACCAACATGTCACCAACAGTTTTTAAATTTATCGACAGAAACTCTGTAAGTATTTACCAACAGCAATCTATGTAAATAGTTATTTACAATGATTTTACCTACACTCTCTAGTTATCTTAATACATACATACCTACAGATTTTTTTGTAGGTAAATTGGTTTTTTCTTGTAGTGCATGATATGAAATTTGCAACACCAAGCCCCTAAATTGTGGAACGATTAAGTAAATCTCAGAATATGAATAAATATCAAATTTTAAAGAATGTTAAATTTATTTTGTTTGGTTCAATTATTTGAAAAGCCTACATCCATGAGACACTCAATTTTCTTGTCAACGAAATTCATATATTTTAGTGGTCTCGCCATTTCTTAGCCCTAACTATATTCCTACTCTATATAGTATCCAAATTGGTTAAAAAATTATAAATGTAATATTATTATTCACTACAAGAAAATCCAGTTTACCGACAGAATTTACCGACGGAAATAATTTTGTCACTAAATTTTACAATTACCTACATAATAAAAAATATCATTTTTCCCCCAATTATATGTACCAAAAAATTACCGACAGATTACCGACAGTTTTTCAATTACCGATAGATTTTCTGTAGGTATTTACCAATAGTTTTAGATTCTGTAGGTAAATATTTTACATACAATTATTTTACTTACAATGATTTCACCTATACTTTACAATTTTCTTAATATTTACCTACAGATTTTTCTGTAGGTAAACTGGTTTTTTCTTGTAGTGATTTCTTACCCTCCGTGAAACAACAAAGAATTGATAGGTGTCTTTAACTAACAACATATGAACACATTTACTAATCACAGTCACTATAGTCTTAACTAAACCACATGTGCAACACATTTCTGTGGAATTATCTCTCAGGGTTTCTCAACTATCAATCCATCCACAATTTTCACTCCTTAATTGCTTATTAATCCAAGTACCATACATTATTTTATTGGTAGAAAGAAGTGGTTTCCTTCATTAATTTCTTTGGTTGAAATAAAGAAAATTGGCTCCCCTATGATTAACGGCCAATAGCAAGACGTACTGCTCGCGGGTTTGAATTTGTCATTCAACCAAAATCTACGCAATGTACGACAATTGATTTTAACTCAGTTGGTAGAACATTTTTAACTCATGCCATTAATTGGGATTGATCTTTGCTAAAATTTCAGATTACTCCAAGTCAAAAATCTAATGAATCACTCAAATTTTTCTCCGGAGTTGGTAGAATTTTCGGATGGAAACTGGGCTGCAGCACACAGAACAAGGTTAGAGGGTCCCTCGTATGGTCCCAAGGAGACCCATCAAACGATCAAGTCAGTCCATGTAGGAGAGAAAATCCAGAGCAAATGACAGTAATTCAGAGAAATTAACAGAGCATCTTTACAAATGGGACGGGGGGAGCTTTTTATATCTAGTTGATGGATCGCATGAGCCTTATAGGATAAAGTTGGTGTGGATAATTATATATACGATTGAATAGTGATTAATAATATTGGATAATTAATAAAGTAATTGCGGATTAATTTGTAAAATATTTAAAATAGGGGATATTGAGAAAAGTCAATATGGTGCAATCAAATCTCACCAATCCCACCCTTTTGAGGACCTTTTACTTAAAAACAAAAAATTTTATGCATTATACCAATAATCCACAATCCGATTTCTTTTGGCTAACTTTCTCACGTCTTTATATATACTTGAACCATTATAAGTATATTTTTAACCCCGACTAGTTTTTTTACCCGTGCGATGCACGGGATATATATGTGAGATATTTATTTTATACTGTTATAGGTACATTTTTTATAATAATTCTATGAAATCATATATCCTGTATTTAAGGACGAAAATATTCTCGAACTATCCTCGTTGGTAATCGTATAGAATGGAATAGGAAATCCCCAGTTAATTGGAGGATTGAAGAGAGTATGGGGATTCCCTACTTCTCTAGAACCGGGGATGCAACATGGATAATATTTATATCCCCGTTTCCCTTCTCATTCTTAGTTAAATGAGAATATTCCGTTCCATCATCATTCTTCGAATATGTATAGTATGTTTATATGTTATTGATACTAATTTTATTTTATTCGAGAAAACATATAAAAAATATTATTTCTACGTGCATGGGACCTCAAAATTGCATGAAGAATTCTTTTATGATGAATTTTTTTTATGAGAATATTTATTTTCCCAAAAATATCGTCCGACGCATGAAAAATACTATTTAAATCGCAAGAAAACATACCAAAAAATATTATTTCTGCGTGGGATTTTTCTTGAGACCTCAAAATTGCATTAAAATTTCATTTATGATGAAAAAAATTGTTTCCATCTAAAAATGAAATCCAAGAATCTTTTCAAAATTTTACATGTTCTCATTCTTTATTTTACAAAATATAAATTTATGTCATCTATGTTTTAAGAAATAGTGATGGAAAAAGGTTTAAAATTTTAAAAAAATATTTAAAGTATTAAAATAATTATTTTGAATATAAATCATACGTTTAAATAATAAAAAAATAAATTATTATACATTAAAAAAAAGCTGATTAAATACGAAATATTTGGTTGTGTGAATATAAATTATATCAATTTATAGAACATGTCTATCTATAAGAAATTAAAAGCTTGGAAAAAATTTAACTACTTAATGTTGATTTTTTTATACTACTCAAATACTGAATATTTAATAAATTGTAGTTTCATACAATCAATAGTAAAATTATTTCAAATTTCTAATGTTTTTCGGGGTTTAGAAAGCCAAACAATTGTCACAATTATTAATGAAATTAAACAAAACCATGTTTTATATTTAGCAACACAATTTTAAGGGATTAATTATTTCATTAGAAACTATATTATTTTTATATATACACACATATCAAAATATTATTAAATAGACAAATTCATATCTAATTCTAAATGTACAAATTTCAAACTTGAATATCAGAATTGTGTGATAAATAGAAAACATAATTTCTAGTAAAATGAAAAATACATTATTATATAAGAAAATAATTTTCTATATATAAAATACTATTATTAATATAATTTCATATTAAATAAATATTAATTTTCTTCTTATATAAATGTATATAATATTGTGTTTGGATATATGTGATGTATGAAATTTCGATACATATTTTGAGATATTTTCTGAATCAAAATAAGTATTTTTATTTGAGCTTAATCAATTTAAATATAAATGTAGTAATTAAAAAATGTGCTAAGCCCAAATAAAAACCATATAAATATCATAAATAACCAAATATATGAATATACAAATTGTTGTATAATAGTCCGAATACATAATTTTTTAAAGCTCATTATTATTTATAAAATAATGAGTAAATATTTCTTATATTTTTTCATTTATTATATTTTTATTTTATATATGCAATATGGGTGTCAAACTGAAGATTGTAAAAAATTGATTAATTTTATATATTATTAATCAAAAAATGGATCAAAAATAAAAAACAAGTTATTAATTATTTTGTAAAAAAAAAAGATAAATACAACAATTATGAAGTACACACATATTTGGAAAATTAACTTTACATAATTTTATTTTTTATATCATTTTAAAAACTGATTATTTAAAGAAAGTTGACTACCAAAAATAATGGAATACCAAATATTTTTCACGAAGTACTATTTATAGCACAAAACAAATGGGCGGGAAAATCTTCTCATACTATTTCTAGAAGCGCCTCTTATTATATATATACTAGTTTTGACCGTGCGATGCACTGGATGTAATGTGTTGAGTTATATGAAATAAATACATGCTAGTTTTGACCCGTGTGATGCACGGATTGTGTTGTATTCAATTATATAAATTGAATGCATATATACAATCTATATGTAATATAAAACTCTATAATATATCTATATATCTCTATATCATGTTACATATATGCTGTATGGAAACGTCATTCGGTTAGTTGCTTCCTATATTATTTGACATGTGTTTCGATGTATTCGATCCCCTACAATGAGATATTTAAGGTCAAAATTAGCATTAGCTAATTGATTAATATTGCATTCATATAAATAAACATATAAGTATATTATTATCCTCAGGGAAAATGCACTCCAAACCACGTACTTGTATTTTGTCGTTGGATGTTGGCAAGCCTCGCTAAGGTAGAGTTTCATAGTCCACTATGTCTTTGTCATATTTAAGTCTTTGATAAGAGCCAATAATATCGGGGTCATTTTTTTTAGATTGAAAGCTAATTTTTTACCTGATGATTTTTTATAAAAAAAGAAATCGTTGGTAATGAATATGAGCAGTGTCAACACATCCATATAGGAGAACCAATGAGAATATTTCAAAAAATGGTTTGATAGAATAATTGAATGATTCTTTTTCCCTGTTTTTTCATATGATATATTTTCTATCTTTGAATAATTTTGTTCAATTATTATATTAGTTTTTATTTAACCACGATTTTTAAGATTGTATGTGAGTTAATATCTAGTTTTTTAATTTCCGATTATGAAACCCATATATTAATTAATATGAGTTATATTAAGATTATAAAACTTTTAAACGACCCAGTTGTCTAACTTTTAGACCCATTACCTAACCAACTTAGATGAAGGTCCAACTATCTATTAAGTTAAAAAAAAAATGATTCCAAAATTCTGATATTGCAATGAAGTATACGATTTGCATCACACATGTACTATATTTCACAAGCTTGAGACACGTAGGCGGAAATGAGGGATTAAGATCTGATTAAAAATATACTTTTCGTCCTAAATATATAGTTCGTTATTTCTTTTTGAGTTATTCCAAATATATAGTCCAATTTCTATATTTAATAGTACTTTTTCTATGTTTTATTATTATAACTCTATTTAATATGCATTTTATAACCTACACTATTCATTAAATAAAAGTAAATCAAGTAAAATAGATTTCAATATTTTTCTTATTAAACTGAACTATATATTTGGGACGGATGGAGTACCTTAAATAAATAAAAAATTACACCTACATTAGGGTTTCTCAATTACGCCTACTTTTCTCTCTACATCTAAAACTCATTAATTCTCTCAATCTTTAGTTCAAACGCTCACGCCGATACAATATTTCTGTCAACCGTCGGCCCTATTTCAGACGCTATATCAAACCCTTATTTTAGACGTTATTTTACTCATCTCAAACAAAATTCTCACTTCAGCTGCTATCTCAAACCCTAAATTTCACCAGAATTTATTTTCCGACCTCAAAAGAGGTTTTAATTTTTGGTTTTGTATTCAACGATTTTTTTGTGTCCATTTAATATTTCAGAAATTTGGACCAAATATATAATGTAGAACATTATAAAATATCCAAGATCCGTATTGGACCATGTACGGCTCGTCAAAGCTAACATCTCGGTTTTAAGGCAATTCAGTTTTTTGTTATTATAAATAATTTTATTATGCTTGTAAATTTATTTTTATTCACGTTTTGTTTTTTTTGGAATGTAGGATGTGATTCTCATCGTGATTCTTTCTACCTTGCATAACCCTTGCTGGAGGTAAACTAAGCGTAATTTTTGAATTTGTAGACGGAGTTAAATTAAACTGATTTCATGAAATAGATCTACATAAATTAGAAAATTATGTGTCATTTTTGAAATCTCGGAATTAAAATTTAATTTCATTACGTTGATAATTTTTCTTCCTATTTAAATTTTAGTATTGTGTAACACCATTTTATAATTTGCATTTGGTATTTTTTGCACATTGAAATAATCAGATTATTCAGCAAATTATGTAATTTTTTTCTTCTATCTTCTAATTGAAGAAGTTGTGATAATTGTACAGGTAATATGTTTGTGCACCAAGAACAAACAAAACACAATAAGAAAGATAAGTTATTCTATTATTTTGCTTTAACCAAGTTTTATAAGTTAGCTCTAAATCGTCGGATTCCGACAAATTTTTATATGGGTTGTTTCTTTTGCAGTTAGAACTTATGTTAGAGAATACATTGATGCAACGGATATATGAAGAGAGGTAAGCAATTGTTGTTGGAACAGATATCCAGTTGTAAAATTATTGCTCAGTTTACACTTTATATTATAATTTTAAAATGTAAAAAACAAAACTATTGTTGCTTAATAAATAGCATAGTCTCATTGACACCTTCAACATCTTGTATCTTGTACTCTAAATGCGTCTTGTATTTGTCAAGTATTATTAATTAGCTACGACGAAGTCCTTTGTGGCATAAACGTTGCCTTCAATAAGCTTACTCTTATATTGTATATTCTTACAGTCTCATAGATTTAATAGTCATGCATTATGAAATTTAAGGTAATTATATAATAAATTTAAATATTGTAATGACAAAAAAAATTATAAACCTTAGCATCATGAAAAACATACTCCAAGCTGTACTTACCTTAACCTTAAATATTGTACGTCAGCTTCTCATAGAAACACACCAGACATAATTTCATATCCATAGATGCTTGATCATACTAATATGAGTATGAGCATTGGTGTCATATTGCTTGAATTGCAGAGAAAGATGAACAGAGGTTTTCGAAATGCAGATAAAAATAAATTACTTCAATTACAACTCGTATTAATAGGTTATATAATGAGATTAATCAAGGAAAGTGTTTTTTATTTGGCAACGTGATGTTACCTTATTTGCAGATTTTATTTTCTTGTAATTACTTTGCAATTATTTTTTACATTATTATGTGATGACTGCCAAAAGTTTCGGATAGTTTTTTTTAAATCAAGATTTGTATCATATATGATGGGAATGTTTACATATATAAGTAATATAATTACATAAAATTTGGCCTGGATTATAGATTAATTTATATTAAACTATTTTTATTGATATAATCGCCAAACGATGTTCGATAATTGCCAATTATACCAATATTTGCTAATAACGTGTTTTACTATAATTATATATATGAAATATAATTCCAGAAGCCCCAGCCTAATGCCACAATTGTTTTTTGGAATGTTTATGTATATAAGTGATATTTATATTCATATATACAAATTCAATCAGATCAATGTTTAAAATTGAAATATATATGAAATTTACCATAATAAATTATCTTGACCAAAAGAGACTTAATTAATGATATAATACCAAAAATAACTTGATTGTAATATATGTGCCCGCACAACAATTTCAACCAATTTACTTACCATTCGTCCTCTTCAATGATTACCATTTACACAATTAGATGCAGAAAATGTGTTGATTTTATTTTCTTATAATTGGAAAGGTATATATTTAAATTTACCAGAATAAATTGTCTTGACCAAAAAATATTGTTAAATTCATTACCTAAAATAACTTGATTGTAATCTTTGTGCACACGTAGCAATTCTACCAATTTACTTACCGTTTGTCCTAATTCGATAGTTACCATATAATATACAATTTAATCCAGAAAAGATGTTGATTTCATTTTCTTATAATTACTTTCCTATTATTTGTTACATTCTTTTAATTAAATGCTGAAAATGTGTTTTACTATTTTAAGTAGAGTGTTTTAGGCGGGAAAAAGTTTTTTTTACTATTTATAAGTGACTTGGTTATTATATATATATATATATATATATATATATATATATATATATATATAGGGAGGGGATCCTGTGAGACCACCCTTCTAGGTTAGTCCATAAGACTAAATCTACACCATCCAAACAGTAAACCAATGGCCAAGATATATTACAATATATACAGCATTTCATAAGTAAGTATACAACAGAAGGGATAAAATAGGAATACAGGAAATTAAATATAGTAAAAGCTTCCTAAAAATTAGGGACGTGATTTTGTATTGATCACGTCCCCATAATCAAGCGATTCACCTTTCCTTTCTCTCTCTTCCCATTCGAACCTGCAATTTATTCAAATATGGCAACAAAATCGTGCAACAATTAATGAAAAGTATACAATTACACTAAACTAACTATACACTAAAACATTATTAAGTATACATAAACAATTAACTAAGTATACAATTACACTAAACTACATGTACATTAAAACTTTACTAAGTATACATAAACATTTAACTAAGTATACAATTACATTGAACTAACTATACATTAAAATAATACTAAGTATACAGAAATATTTAACTAAGTATACAGTTACACTGAATTACTTATATAATTAAGTATACAATTCCATTGAACTAAGTATACTAATCCACAGAACTAGGTATACAAATTTACTAAATTACATACTAAACTACTTATATAACTAAGAATACGATTCCACTGAACCAAGTATACAAATCCACTGAACTAAATATACAATAAAACATGACTAAGTATACAAGTCCACTGAACTAAGTATACAATAAAACGAATGTTCTGGCGGAAATAAGAATCAATTTTAAAAAAAATACTTGAAGTTGATGATTTTTCCTCCCTAAAAATCGGGTAACTGAAAAGGTAGGATTATGTTTCCTTAAAAATAGCTAATAACTTTCCAATTAACATAACTAATTAAATATAAAAGTACAATTATACCCTTACATGCCTAAATTAACTAAAATGATCTACACCATCCAAAATTTTAAATCAAGAGTCCATAAGTGTTCTTATGGACTAACCTAAAGGGATTGGTCTCATTTGAACCAATCCCTATATATATATATATATATATAGGGAGGAGATCCTGTGAGACCACCCTCCTAGGTAAGACCATAAGACCAAATCTACACCATCAAAAACATAAATCAATGGCCAAGATCTAAATAAATCTACACAGTTTTTCATATGAAAACATACATTGTAGGGGGTAAAATAGGAATCCAGCAAATTATATATAGTAACCGCTTCCTAAAAATTAGGGACGTGATCTTGTATTGATCACGTCCCCATAATCAAGCGATTCACCTTCCCTTTCTCTCCCTTCCCATTCGAACCTGCAAATTATTCAAATATGGCAACATAATCATGCAACAGTTAATGAAAAGTATACAATTACACTAAACTAACTATATATTAAAACATTACTAAGTATATATAAACAATTAACTGAGTATACAATTACACTAAACTACTTGTACATTAAAACATTACTATGTATACAGAAATATTTAACTAAGTATACAATTACATTGCACTAACTATACATTATAATATTACTAAGTATACGAAACATTTAACTAAGTATACAATTACATCGAACTAAATACACAATTTCCTTTGAATTACTTATATAACTAAGTATACAATTCCATTGAACTAAGTATACAAATCCACAGAATTAAGTATACAAATTCACTAAATTACTTACTAAACTACTTATATAATTAAGAATACTATTCCACTAAACCAAGTATACAAATCCACTGAACTAAATATACAATATAACATGACTAAGTATACAAGTCCATTTGAACTAAGTATACAATAAAATGATTGTTCACAAATATGGCGGAAAGAAGTATCAATTTTGAAAAAACGATTGAAGTTGATGATTTTTCCTCCCTAAAAATCGGGTAACTGAAAAGGTAGGATTATGTTTCCTTAAAAATAGATAATAACCTTCCAATTAACAAAACTGATTAAATATAAAAGTACAATTATACCCTTATAAGCCTAAATTAACTCTACACCATCCAAAATTTTAAATCAAGAGTCCATAAGGGTTCTTATGAACTAACCTAAAGGGATTGGTCTCATTTGAACCAATCCCTATATATATATATATATATATATATATTAGAATTGCTCGTGCAATATTGAAAACTATACTATTTATTCACTTTTATTTTTCTACATTAATCACACCTAATTACTAATTTGTTAAAAAAAGAAATCACTACAATTATGATCATTACCTTTTCTTCTTACAAATATATATATATTGTTCATTTACTTTCACTTTTCCAATTATTAATAAAAAATTCACTAAACATTATTGCATCCACTATTGTCGTGCACTTTCATCTTCACATCCAGTGATCACATTCTATTTTTTTTCCAAAATAATTTTTTGTCATTATTTTCTAATAAACAAATTAAATGACAAACCACACAATCATTGTAATCACATTTAACGTGGCTACTTTATTTCCGCAAAATCTAATCATTTATTAATTCAACAGTCTCAAGAATTTTTATGGCCCCAGATTCAACGAACGAATAAGAATATCATATTGTGTGAATATATTGAAAGTCGTCCTGAAATTTGGTCGCTAGTTATTTCCATTCAAAATCAAATATTGATTGCAATTAATTTCAAGCATTTTTATGGACACCAAATTCATCAGTTCAAAAATAAGAATATCATATTGCGTGAATAGATTGAAAGTTCTCCTTATGGAAGATATTGAAGGAAACTACATGCATGGACCATCCATTGACAAAGGGCCAGCCTATATCAAACAACAGAAAGTTACATTTTGTTTGTAATACAAGCCATTGTCCAAGCTACGAGAGTACGTATTGTAGTAATGTAGTGTGTATATATATATGAAAGGTGGATATGAAGTTTGTTTAAAATCGGATGGTAGTTTTTATACACATATAAAGCATGGGCTAGTCTCCTGTCAGACCGTTTAACGGATCTAGATCAATTAAACTGGTCTAAATATCTTACCCATCTCGCAGACCTGACCCGGATCCACGAAAAAATAAATAAAAAAAACGGTACGATGTTCTTTGTTGTTCTTCTTTGCTCACACTCACACACTCGCCGCTTAATTCCTGATTTCTCTCTCTCTGCCTTTTTCTAACCCTCCACCGCCTTGTGCCGTGGCTCCACCGTCCCGGAAAATACCAGCCTACTCACAAAACAAAAAAGAAAATATAAAAATACAGAAAAGATCTTGTTATTCTAAATTTAGGTGCCAAAAAAAAGGGGGGAAAATAAAAAGGAATGAAAACTTTTATGGAGAAGACAGAGAAGGGGGCGGAGTACGGCGGTGGTGGGGGTGGGGTCATTTCATTAAGGATATGAAACAAAACAAAAGGTTGAAGATTTGCTCTGTTTTTTCCTTCAGTTGTAGTTCAGAATGAAAATGCAGTACGAGAGTATTTGAAGACGAAACACTAAATGATACAAGTATTAGTATCAGCTAATACTTTTATGGAGAAATACTAATACATTTTATAAGGAAACTTATACTTTGCAGGAGCACCACTAAAATACTCTATAGGAAATTACTAATATTTTTTCGAAAAACTACTAATACTTTTCCTATGGACATCTATTACATTTCGGGAGAAATATTTAATTATATTCAGGGAAATTACTAAAATACTCTCTAGGGAACTACTAATACTTTTTGGAGGGTCTGCTAATACATTTCAAGAGTATATTCATGAGAAATACTAAAAAAAACTCTTCAGGGAACTACTAATACATTTCAGAAGAACTGCTAATACTTTTTAGAAGAACGACTAATACTTTTCAGAAGGACTGTTAATACATTTCGGGAGAAAAATTTAATTATATTCAGGGAAACTACTAAAGTACTCTCGAGGGAACTACTAATACTTTTTCGAGGAACTACTAATACTTTTTTGAGGGACTGCTAATACATTTCGGGAGTATATTTAAGAGAAATACAAAAATTCTCTTCAGGGAACCACTAATACATTTCAGAAGAACTGCTAATACTTTTTAGAAGGACGACTAATAATTTTCAGAAGGACTGTTAATACCGATGGTCCCTGAAAAATACTAAAACACCACTGCAAATATTACGGAAATGCCACCGAGTCCGTGGGTCAGATCCATCTAACAGGTCAGACCCGTTAGATGGTCTGACAGGAGTTTTTGTGATAAATCATACGTGCGGTAGAATATGAGATAGAAACACATTTTTAGAATAGAAGATCCTTTTTTTTCTTTAAATAAATAGAAATATATAAAAAGAAAGGAAAATGTCCTGATCACAAGCCGATCAGGATGCAAAGGAAAAACAATGTAAAATTTCGGAAAACGAACAAAAATAACTTAAAAATGCAATTTAAGTGAAGGGCGTTTATGTCTCAAGAATTTTCGAGTGAAATTGTCATTTGTTGTTTTTGCACGTGGTCAAGTATCGTCTT
Organism: Rehmannia glutinosa; assembly: GCA_016081115.2. Lineage (NCBI taxonomy): Eukaryota > Viridiplantae > Streptophyta > Magnoliopsida > Lamiales > Orobanchaceae > Rehmannia > Rehmannia glutinosa. The sequence continues at coordinate 112,474 of JABTTQ020002688.1, forward strand.
GATGGTCTGATATATCTTCTGGAATGTCGGCTCAGGATCCTTGAGCCACAATTTCCATAGTCATCATAGCTTCTGAGGGAGCACATGAGTGAATGACAAGCGGAGTAGTTGAGGAGTCATCTAGGTCTTTTAAGTTTCCGATTTATATTGTTCTTCTTCATCTGCCATATCAGACCAACCCTTCCGTGCTGATGCATCCATTGCTTTGAAACTCACTGAAGCCCTAGATGCAATATTCAATGTGGTGTGATCCAATTCTGAATATGTATCCAAAGTAGCCAAATATGCCAATGGTGAAGGCGAAGCCAAAGATAGACTGACATGCCATTGCGTCGCAATCGAATATTCTTCCACAGAATTAGAAACCATGGCTTTGTTTAGAGTCTCATTATCATCCACTAAATCATTCTCATCCTCTAAAGCAGCAAAATAATTCCCCAAAGCGACAACATGAGAGGAAGCATCAACATGCCAGGAGAGCGAACCACTTTGTCTCAACAATGGCACCAACGGGGTTAGGGGAGGCCCGGGCGTCCCTGGGGGCAACATCATTGCCTTTATCTGTGGAACATTAACTAGTTGAAACACCTTTTTAACCCGTGATCGTCCTCTAGAGGAAGGCCGAACAATAGGTTATGTAGTTGGATTAAGCCTCACAACTCGGTGGCAGGATGCCGAAGAATGTCCTGCAATGCAACAATTAACACATCATTCCGGCAATTTCTCGTAACTGAGACAAACAAATGAGCAATAACCCATCCTCTCAACCATTATGTAATCTTGAAGATGCTTAGACATATCAATATCAACCAAGACTCCAAAAAAATGACCCATAGATTCATTCAATGAACGTTCATCAACTTGAACCGGTGTCCCTATTGCTATCGCAATTCCCATAATGAAATCAGAATGCCAATATTCAATATTAAGTTCATAAATCCGTACTCAAACACTAGCAGTAGACGTAGTAACTTTGTATGGATTAAAGTCAGGCACCCACGGGGACAATTTAATAAAACCCAGATTAACAAACCAAGTAACTCGAACCTAAGCTCTAGAACGATCCACAACATTAGAAAATTTTAGACAAAAGTATTCTTTACCCATAGGAGTTAATCGCCAAATATTGTAATATTCCATAATTCCGTAAGCCATTTTTGAAGTGGCATCAATGCCCAATGCTTAGTTCCTTTACCCAAAACTGTACTCCCAATTAACGAAAATGCAAATTCAATAACCCTTTGCTAATATGCTCATCAATAGTAACCGAGTAATAATTCCTTTTTCTAACAGACTCAGGGATAAAATTTAGTTTACCAGAAACCCCAGTAGAATAAGATTTGGGATTACCAGTAATTTGTGGGATAGCATTCTTGTCGACCAAGTGATCAGGAGCAACAACATGGGATAACCTAGAAAATGAAGTAGAAGAAATGGTAGTTAATGGAGAAGAGACCACATCAGGGGGGACCGCAACCACCTGGGACCATGGCACCATAGGAGAAGATGAGAGGGTGACCACCTAAGTTGTTGGAGTAACAATCTTTTCCAACTGCTTGAGGGGAGCGCCACCTCCATGGGGCAAAGGAGGGGCGGTTGGTGCAACAAATTAGTGGGGACCGTTGCAAGCCCACAAGGGAATATCCTTGATCATCGTAGGAGAGTTGGAGGAAGTTTTGGTGGCAGCCAATAAAAGTTGGGAGGCATTGGGTAGTAGCCGCTCAACATGATCCAAAGAGGAAGACGAAATCGGACACATAGATGTAAAATTAATCGGAGAACAAGATGTCGTCATAGAGATGATAAATCTAGCCTTGTCATTGCCGAAAAATTTGTCCGGATGAGCAGCCATAAGGACGGCGTCCTTAAATGCTAGAGGAGAGCGAAGAGAGAATTATGGTTTTTGTGCAGAAGATCCTTTGTATATATCCTACAATTAAAGATATTATCTTTAAAGTATTATTTACCACCATTACGGTGTGAATGGTCTTAAGGAATTAACATGAGAAATTATTAATCATGAAAATTCCAACGTTAAACTCCTTAGAATCTAATATTTGGGGCAGAAATCCCAAATATATTGTATTCAAATAATAATAGTGAAAAGATAGTAAGAACAAAATTTTATAAGGGATGATACTGTTTTTGTTAATTATTGTCTAAAGAATCTAGAAGTTTATTTAAAGACTTCCAAAGAGTACATCCAAAGGCTGCAAAATTGAAGATATTTACAGTCATGAATATAAATGAATAAAGAACAAGAATTATAAAGGATGATATCTATCAGCTGCAGTTTGTATTGATACTACAATGAGGCTTTGTTTGGTTCAAACTTTGGAATGGGCTTGATTATTTCCCACCAGCTTTATTGGCCTTATCCCATGGATGTAATAAGGTCTAATAATGTGTTTGATTGAGTGATTGGATTATTGGAATGCAAGGGTGGTCGATTAAATTTTTTGGTTCAGAGATATAGTAATAGCCAACAAGTATTGAATTACCTTATTGCCCTTAAATTCATATTCCCATTATCACCCTATACCATCTCTCCCTTCTCTACGTCGAATATACAAACGTATTCCTCGATTTCACAGAATTCATTCCTCGTTCCCATATTTCTCTGTTGAAGTAGCTGAAAGATAGACTGGGCTCTCGCCTCCTACCCTTGCAGAGGAGCGTCGAATTAGGGTTCTTGGTGAAGACGGTATCACATTTGTATATTAACTTCATTTATTACAGATTCCTTTGAAATATCATATGCTTGCTTGGTGTTTCTTGGATTTTCAGTAACTTTACGCAACTTTCTTAAATTATTCAAGTATCGATTTTCTGTTTTTTTCGCAACCAAAATTTTAAATATTAGGCTTGGATACTACTATTAATGTCCATAGTTGTTTTGTTATAACCTAATAATTATTTGTGGTTGTTTTCGCATGATCAAGACCTTGGCCAACAAATAAGTGTTCCAGGAGAAGAAATTAGACATTACAAGTAAGGACCCCAATTTTTAGTGTCTTGTACATACTGTTCACAAATATAATCTTCCATTTCATAATTACAAATGTTGTTGATATTGATTGAATGATCTCTTTTTGGTTTTTCACTTTGCCAGAAGTATATGAAAAAATAAATATTATTAGTTAGAATATGTATGTGAAATTTTGCGTTTGCTTGATGTTTCATTTAATTGTTAGAATAACGAATGCTGTGTATAATGTCACTCGTAATGTATAGTGTCACCAAGCCACTCAAAATCAACTAGTCAGTAATACCGACAAAGTTCGCCAATTAAAAAGTTATGTGATTGTGGTATTGTAGTGCCATTACAAACCTCATGCCCGCGAAGGCGGAAAATCCAGGTTAGCAGCGTTCCTGGACGTAGATTTCATAGTTGTCATGTACATTCGTTTTTCTGATTAACAACATATATAGATCATTAAATATCAACTACACTAACTCACCTACAAATTATTTTTGTATAATTGAATTTAAAAAAAAAAAACATCGTAGGATCGTTGGTGTGGTTTCTTTGAGTGGTATGACCCAATGATGTGCAGACAATCAACTCAGATCATCCTGGTCTCATAAGGACAATACATACTCATCAGGACACTATTAATCAAATGAAGCTCCGTGAAAGACGATATATCATCACTTTGATTGTTTCTTGGGTTGTTCTATGTGTTGTGGTCTTCTTTGTAATTTTTTTGCGCTCAAAGTGAATGGACTTGATGTCCCATGGTTGTGGCCAAGCCTATGTTGGTCATCCAGTTATAACGAACTGATATTCAAGTATTTTAAGTATTCGTAGTTTGTCAAGAAGTGGTTCATGTACGCTTTAATTAAGTATTTGTAGTTTGACTTGAAGTTGTCACAGTCAATTTCACAAGGCTGCCTTTTGTAAGATTTATTTAAACTTTTCAAATGCCATATATTACTATGGATCATTTGAGAATGCAATGTTTTATATCCTAGTTTCACTTGCTTACCTATCATGTTGCAAATTGTTAAATTGGTAACCAGTGAATTGTATTATTATGACTGCTACTTTGTATTTTTTGCCAAAATTTTGGCTTCAAATTGTTAATTGTTATTGAAATTTAATTGTTAGCCTTATAGTTATGCTGCATACAAGAAATTAAATCATTCGTAACATTTACCAGTAAGTGAATTGGGAACCTGGAGAGGAAAAATACTTATATCGAATGTTAGATTATTCCACTTGGGGTATCCGAGTGCATGACCCTATTGAGTGGAACTCCTGCATCCATTTAATTGGTTCACAACTTTGAACCCCATTTTCAAAGAAGTTCAGTGTTGGCAAAGTGAAAACTCAAATTCAGGTGTTCCGGAACAGATTTGAGGCGTTTCAATGGTATATTGACACAACAGGAGCTAAAGTTGACAACAGGAGTTCAGTGTTGACAAAGACAATCCAATATTGATCGATGATAGTGACCAAGGAGTTCGATTTGAAGAAGGTTAAGAAGATGATGTTTTCGTCAGCAGTAATTGATCAAAACATTAATATGGGACTAATGAGGCTCATTATCTACTAGTTAATTGTCATGTATGTTAATGGTTTGTATCTTTTTTGTTAATCTTGCACTTAATTGTTTACGTGACTAATGTACGACTTTTGATTTTGGGATTAATGTTGTTAGGGTATTACATGTTGGGTCAATTGACTTCCTTTTGGCTTATGATTTTGTCATTAATATAGTATCACTGCACTTATTGGATATATGACTCATAGAAGACTTGTGATTTTGGGATTGGTTATGTTAATGTTACTTATTTTCAAACGAACAAGATATGACTAATATAAGAGTTATGAGTGAAGAATCGTTCAGGATTTGTAAAACAAATGGATGCCAAATAACTGGAAGCCAACACAGATACGAGAAAATCCCGAAAATGCCAAACAACATCTTGCCAAGCTCTTGGGAATGACAAGATATTCAAATCTTCACTTTTTAGCCAAAAGACAATATTGTATACGGATATGAAGGTGTTAGTGAAAAGGATATGTACAAGATATTGAAATAAAGAAGATATGCAAATCTTCATATATTTTAACCTGTTGGAAAATTTGTTCTCAGATATGCAGATCTTCATATTTTTTTCAAGAAGGAAAAATTGTTGATGGATATCTTGGTGAAAATGATATAAGGATATGCAAATCTTCAATTTTTATTGATGCTTTTAACATGCTTGTTCAGGAAAAGCATTTTCCTGCCAAAAATTATTCACTTTTTTTTCCAACATTGATTCCAATTTTTATTCACATGCAAAAAAGAATATAATCCTTCTTGCCAAAATAAGGATCACTGAAGTTGAATAACATTTTCAACTTGTAAAAATTGGAATCTTATTTTTACAAATTTGTAATTCACATTATAGTGTTGTAGCAATGCACAAGCCAAGCCATGCAGAATGTTAGATTCAGCACATCTCAATTGTCCTTTTGCAAGGTGTACATTTGGTTTTGATTTTGTTTCCTTACAACACCATAACCTTATTTGAAGGAGAAGCCTGTCTATTTAAGGGGTCGGGCTTGAAGTAGAAATCTACACCATAGCCAAATACACGGCCAAAAAAAATATATACACCATGCCTCCAAAAAGAAATTGTCCAAAAGATACCATATCCAAGGCCAAAGTGTTCTACAATGACAAATGGACCAAAGAAGTCGATCAAAAATTACTAACAGATTCGGACAATCAACCTTCAAAATAGACATGTCCTCAAATAAAAACGATATAATACGCATATGAATGAAACAAGTGGGTCAAGTTCAAAACAGGTGGTTTTGTGAATTACAAATTCACTTACTAAACACGCCTTACTTGTTAAGCTAATATTCGAAACAAGTGGTTTTGTGAATTACAAATTCACTATCTCAAAACACCTTACATCTCAAGCTAATATTCAAAATTTTACAAAATGAATCTACCAAAAACTGTTGCAAATCTTGTTGTTCTAGATTTCTAGTCTTGTTCATAAGTTCCCTGCTAACTTCATCCTAGCAAACTCAACCCTGGCCTCATCCGGGAAACGGAAAAATAATTCTAAGTATTCAGTATTTTTGATAAAAAGCTTCGAAACCAGCAGCTTATCGCCCAAAATTAATCATTGTATGTTTCCAATAGCCCCAAAGACCTCCTTCCTTGCTAAAGAAATATCATATTCATAGCCAATTCTTTTGTCTATGTCACCTAACCTTGCGTTCGTGCTTTGGCAGAAGGTTTTCCTGATTTCGTACAATGGATCAACACCATAAATTGATTTCCTTTTACGCCTCATACCCTTCTTCCCCGACGCAGACGTTTGAGCAGTGCTTTCGTCTTGACAAACGGAATTGGTCTCCGGAAGGGTAGTCATCTTGTGGTATGGACGTACCATTAAGCACATGGTTCAATGCCTCGGTGAAGCCTTCTGTGTGTTCCCCAGTAACCCGGTCTTTCCAAATATCATAACCCAATCCTTATAAAACGGCCAAGATTTGTTCCTCATTAGATAAGCATTTGCATCTACCTACAATAGAATAATGACACAGATTAATTAACTAACTTTATTAAGCAGTGAATACAAAAGGTAATTAACTGACTTAGAAGATATACAGTGAATACAAAGATACATCAACTGACTTTATTAAACAATGAATACAAAATATGTGTGCATATCACCTTCACATATTTAGCCCATGTGACATCAGGTGCCTCGATCATGTTAGTGGTGACATTCCACCCTATTCCACTGCGTGACAACAATGTGACAAGACTGTCATAATCCTTCTTCCACATGTGTGTCTTCGAGTTGATATGCGGAATCCCTTTCAGATCTGTCTGTTCGCCTTATTTTTAGCTTCACCGCAAGTGTACGGTGTAGTTTATAGAATAGGGTAAGCAAGGTCGTATCCACAGAGACTAATAAATTTATGCGCTAAGTATTGAACCAAGATAGTCTTATTTTTATTTAGACGATCGAGATTGGATGATTGTTGTATTGAGATTAAGACAATTGAAATCAATAAAACACAAGATTAAGAGAATACAAATGATAGAAGTATCAAGATAATGAAATGGATTTTCGAGTTAATGTTTCGATTAATAATCCTCTTGTTATCCGGTTTAATCAAGCCACGTTATTATCACTATTCCTATAAGACGATCACAAAGCTATTTTATCCTCCCTCTCGAGATGCATATAAAACGTAGATTGAAATACTTATGCTAGCATCTCTACTCAACATGAAGCATTCAACTCCCAGAAGTTTAAAAGATCAAATATCCTCACAAATATTTACAAACCTCTCGATTCATGCAAATATTTGTGTCGAGTATTCAAGATCTAATATTGAAACTCATCTCTCGAATTATGAATCAATATATCAAACAAGTTAAATCATTGATCAAGTGATAAAATAAGAATAAGCTCAAAATACTCAAATAGGCTTCAAGATAATAACTTCAACTAAGATCAAAACATCCAACAAGAATTCATTAATCTACTTCCAAAACCCGAAAATCTCTAAAGTTTAGCTACACATGATTTCTAAACAACTTATAAACAAAGTGTTCAAAGCCATTACAAATGAAAATGAAAGATTGAAACTAAAAGAGAAGCAAGAAAAACTTAGGAACGTCGACAATCTCTCGATATATCTCCGTTCTTCAAGCTCTGATGCAACCCGATTGTCTCCTTGATATATTTTTCCAAGAGTTGACCCTTGTCTTGTGTTGTAGATCCCAAAAATGCCAGAATATCCTTGTGTGCGCCCCCCAAAAAGCCTTTTTATACCCACCTTTGAGTTTAGGGCATAATGTCAGCATTATGGGATTCAGCCAGACGACGGGTGGTGCGTCGGAGCACGGGCTACCCGTGCGCCATCCCAGTTGAACTCATCTATTCTCTGTAGGACGCACGGGTCATGCGTCGGTGCATGGGCTACCCGTGCGCCATGCTGCAGCTCTAAATTTCTAAATTCAGGGGTGCACGGGTGGTGCCTAAGGCACGCCCAACCCGTGTGCCCCCTGTCTTTTCCTTAGACGCTCAACTTTCGCTCTTTTTGGCTTCACTTTTCGTATACTCACTCAATTCTCCGTGTTTCCACTTTGCTATCCTCGTATTCGTATTCAATTTGCTTCATATATCATGAAATTCCTACAAAATAAGCAAAGTGTAATATCTTTTCCACAAGGAGTGAATATGTAACATTTAACACGAGTATGTGCATGTTTACCCATTATTATAGCCAGAACTACGCCTCTAAATACATGCAAAACTCACAGCTATCACTGTCCCATGTATCATCTTTTGCATTTCTTGCTCCAATGCTTGAAGATAGCCAATTTGGAACCCGTTTTCAGATTTCCAACTATTTACAATGACCTCTTTCAGAGCTGCAACCAAAGCCTCTTCTTCCCGTCTGCTCCAACTCCTTCAACCTTTGTCATTCCTCTTTCGCACTAGTTTAGCGAAGTTCCCACTTGATACATTCGTTCCAAATCTGCGAATAAGTTGTAATTAAATCATCATATTAAGAATACTAGCTTCTACTAGATAAATGAATAGATTATCCAGCAAACAATTATGAACCAATAAATTGTAAACCAAGCATGCATTTAACATAGACAGGGATCATTGAAAAATCAAATATCTACGTTCATCCATTTAGCTCAAGAACTGAAACCAAGCAAAGCATTAACTGAAACCAAGAACATGTAAACACAATCAAATTATCCACCATTTAGCTAATTGGCAAATCAAATAACCAACATATTCCATCATATGTTCTCAATTACGCATCACAAAAGCATCCATGTTCAGCCATAAATTATAAACTACTAATAGCACTCACAAAAGTAATAATACAACATAATTTATAGTCAATTGTGTACAACACTATTCCATCTAACTAATATCTTACCCTACACCTCTCCACTCATTAAACATAGACTGGGCTAAGTTGTTTCTCCAATTTGTCTAAATTTGTGATGGCTCTACAGTATCAATGAAGTCCATATTTTCATTATCTTCATGGTCATCTTCTTCATCATCACTCAACAACTCTTCCATGGGATCAACATGCAACTCTAATCATATGAAGTTATAAAGAAGTACACATGCCATTATCATCCGAATTTGGACTCTAATATCATAAAAGGTTTCACTCCATAGTATTGCCCATCATTTTTTCAAAAAGTTGAAAGCTCTATCGATGACATTGCGAGCTTTAGAGTGGGTCATATTGAAGTACTCTTTCGGATTTTGCGAAATAGATGTTCCTTCACCCCATTCGTCAAGATGGTACCTTACCCCTTTTATATTGAGTGAGGAATCCTTGACCATTTGTATAACCGTTATCACAAAGATAAAAGTTACATGTAAACACATTTAATGAATTTTGAAAACATGCGTCAATTTAAGGAGATTATTACTTTATGTATGGAAAAATATCAAATTGTAATACATGAAATAATACCTTGTAGGATTTTTAAACCATTAGGCCTACGAATTACATCACGCAAAACTCTACAATTAGCCGCAGAACCTTCCCAACCAGTTAGCAAGTAAATAAAATTCATATTTCAATCACACACCCCAAGTACATTTACTGCAATGCCTCATTTCCATGTTCTATATCTTTCCTTATCTGTCTTAGAAACTTTGACTTTTATGTACCATCTAATGCACCTAGACAACCTGTATAGGTAATAATTAAGTCACGTTATACAACTGGCGAACATAAGATAGTTATTGATGTTACAAAATTACCTTAAACAAACTCCATCTAGGATTTGTGCAGTTGTCATCGACTAGTTGAGGACTAACAAGAAGTGAATTGTGAAGTCTCAAAACAAAATACAGTACATCATGGAAGTGTCCACTTATCATTTGTCCATAGCTCTTGAAATCAAACTGCACAATACGATTTTTCTTACGATATGCCAACACATAAAAAAATAGTGCATCTTTCTCATTAATTGACACATATCTAGAATCTCTAAGGCCTCCCACATGCTTTAACAAGTAGTAAAGTTTAGAAAAGGCACCCCGCGTCATCCTCAAATTATCTAGACAATCAATGTTATTACGTAAAATCAGGTCATCTAAATGTTCTATTTGTTTGGTTATCTTATATGCCATAGAATATGTGGTTCCTTGTTTACGGTTTCTTAGACGCCTTCGAGCTCGCATACAGATTTTACTTACAAACATATTAAGTATAAAAACAATATCTAACATTATTTCTTCGATTTGAAGAAAGATCTCCGCTCTTCTTCTTGATATTTTAGACATCATTCTAGGGCAAAGCTATAATACAATACAGATATGTATAAGCATTTTGACGTGTGCAATTCTCTCTCGTAATGATTCTAATACATTATTTCAAAGAGTAAATGAAAGAGCTAGGATTAAGAAATTGCTTTTGTCTGTGAAATTTCAATTTATATAGGATTGTGTATCCATCAACCATTAAAGAGAGTAATAATAAAATTATAAAACACCAAATCTTCAGATTCAATACAAATGCCCTACACAAAAAATAGACTTACAGACAAAACATAACAACATTGAAACCACTAACCTGGTAAGTGAATACAATGAAATGGTTCGTAAAGATAATCCAAAAAAAAAACGAATTACAAATACGCTAACCTCTTTCAGAATCAACGCTATACACCCCAAAGCCAATTTGGTTTCTGTTCGCACAAACAAAAAAACAAAATCAGACAATGATGAAAACCAGGTGAATATAAATGCAGTTACGAAGTTTTAAATAAAAAAATGAAAAATCTTCTCCACCACAGCGCACACCAGCTCTCTAGATTTTGAGTTTCATCTGTTAGGCTAGGGTTTGAGATAATGTTTTGTCCAGAAGAATGGTTCAAACTCGTGAATTACAAAACTTTAGTAATTGGACAGACAAAAAAAGGGTGTTTAGGTAATTTCAGAATTCTTGATAATGGGCTATATTGCTCATTCCACCTAGGGGGTGGGATAGCTATTACCTTATTGAGCTGGATAAATTAAGGGGTCAACTTTATTTCTAGGGCTTTCTCCAATTGAACAAAACACAACAATAGTAATGAAATAATATAAAAGTGGGTGATATCACTCCCATAAAGCCTAACCAAATGAAGCCTAAATGAATATATCTATTCAATCTCGTAGGTAATATATCGATCCCACGGAACAATTAATCTAGCTAGCACACATGCTCTTTTCCTATTGGCTAGACAAAATGAATAATCACGGTTGCTGCATAATGGTATGAAGGACCATTGATGGTACGAATTACTGAATGCGTGAGAATATTTGCTAGGGTTCTTTCTTATCCAATCCTTTATTAGGTTCCAATAGTTATTTACTGATTTCAAAACACGATTACTTCAATTCTCCATTATGCCATCTTCAATTCGAGCAAAGATTAGGAGACAACTTTTAGTTTGTTTCACAATCGAGAAAAGAATTGACCACTAAGATGTTTTGTTAGAATGTTGGCTATTTGATTTATGGATGGAATGTGATGAAAAAAAAGATTATGTGATTATCCAACTTTTCACGGATAAAATGTATGACGATTTCTACATGTTTGGCATAGGTTTGGTGAATGGGATTGATAGTGATAAGGATTACACCAAGAGTGTCCACCCAAGCTAGAGTTGGTTTATGTTATGGTACGTTTAGTTCTTTTAGAAGAGATCGAAGCCAAATAATGTCACAAGATACAGCTGCCAAGCATCTGTATTTAGCTTATGTACTTGATCGGGCAACTATTTCGGTTTCTTGCTGCTCCAAGACACAATTTTGTTCCCAAGCAAACACATAAACCTGATGTGGATTTTCTATCTTCAATATCTGAGGCCCAATATGCATCTGTAAATGTTGTGATTTGAAGGTTAATATATTTAGCAAAGTGAACACCATAATCAAGTGTTTCACTAATATATCTTAACACTCTTTTTAGTGCCTTCCAATGAGTATCCCAAGGACATTGCATATATTGACTGCACTAGTTGACACTATAGGATATATCCGATCTTGTAATTGTTGCATACTAAAGAGCACCTACAATTTGTATGTACAAGATTCCATTTTCAAAGGGATGCCTTTGATATTTGGACAAGGATGGAGTTGAAATCATTGGGCTATTCAATCCCTTTGCTCATGTCATGTTAGCCCTTTTAAGGATATTATCAATATATTTCGGTTGTCCAACAAACATTCCATTATCTGTATAGTGTACTGATAAGTGTGAAATATGCATGCATTTAGAGGTATATTTGGGCATATAATTGATATTTGCATAGATATTAAGTGTGTTTAGGTTAGTTTCTCTTGTTGGGAGTGATACTGTGTATTCTTGTATACTTTTGAAGGAAACAAAGCTATATTTGAAAGGATATCAATGGAACGACCCAGACCAGAATGTCGAAAGCTAAAGGACGATCAAAGACGTGAAGAAAACTAGGAAAGACAACTCATACGACCAGCACGTGTGATTACACACGCTCGTGTAAGAGGCAAAGAGATCAATCTACAAAGAGCATTTCAAACAGTTGGGTCGTGTTATTTAACACAGCCGTGTGAATGGTAAGGTGCGATTACAGAGGCTGAGTACAGTTCACACGGTTTGCCCGTGTGAATTTCACATGCCCGTGCGATTTGTTATGCGCTGTGGATTTTATTTCCTATGTTCGCAAGGACTATACAAGGGATCCCGAAAGGCAACTATAAAAGCAAGACATAACCCTATAGTCAAATATATCACACTTGGGAGAAAATAGAACATATTAGAGAGAAAAGAAATGGCTACAACATAGAACAACACCAGACTTCTACCAAAACACGAAAGCACGAAGGTTCAAGATTTTGAAGACGGATCCATCTACTCAAGAGGGTTTCATCATCATAATATAGAGCTTTTGTTTTGTTCTTAACTTCATGTTTAAATTTTTGTTTATGAATTTGTCTATCGTTTTGCAAAAAACTATGTTAGGCTAAATCTCTCGATTCTAGAACGTTACCATAGAATGTGGATTTATGTTAATTCTAGTTTGATTATTTCATAAAAAAATGGTTTCTTATTATCTATTTATGAATTCGTGGGATTATTTCTTGTAGATTATCTGGCCAATAATTTGCATGTTTAATTTGTTAGTCCATAATTTGAGAGATGATATCTAACAATAGATAATAGATTCATAACATAAACGGGTTTAGAGTCGGGAGGCTTACGATGTTTGTGGGGGATTACTTTAAATCTCTATGCTTTTAAGATTTTATATTAATTGTTTGGGATACTAGAAATTCAATATTATTCTACGATTTTTTTTGCTTTGGGATAGGTAATAAACTACATTAGGAATTAAACCCATAGATATACGGAAACTAGTTATTGTGAAACACTAATTAGAATTCATATTAATGAATCATGTTAAGATTATAGTCCTAGTATTGCTTTTGTAATTGATTGAATTTTGTGAAATTCGGTTATTTACAATAATTAGATATTTTAGTTTAATAATTTTAGGGTTAATTAGATACAACTTTTATTTTACGATCGTTTCAATAAAATTGGACTACAAGATTTACTATATTATATGTGCTTCGTATCAATCCGTGTGGAATACGACATTGCTTTCCACTATTTATAAACTACACCGTATACTTGCAGTTTAGCGAAAAGATATTAGCATTCAAGTTTTTGGCACCACTGTTAGGGATTGAAAGATTCAACATAAATATAGTGAAAATTAATTCAATCTTTATTGAAGCATTAATTATTATTGATTTTTAACATTGTTCTTGCTAAGTGCAGATAGTGCATGACCACAGATTCATCATCAGTTGAGCTAGTACCCATCGACTTGGAAATAGAACGAACCACGAAACAGTTAAGAAGCGAGAAAAGAAAATGTTGAGGACAATGACAGAAGAGGCGAATCGTGTGAATAATGGGAATAATGGGAATGATGAGGATCGTCTGTTAATACAGTCGGGTAATGCTAATGGACATAATTTAGATGTGGATAGACTGGTGAGACGAGCTATGAGAAATTACTTCCAGCCAGAAGTTAATCTTAGGTATGGAGGAGTTTCACGCCTGCCGATCAACGCGAACTACTTTGAACTAAAATTGGCATTTATTTATATGGTGTCACAGACCAGTTTGGGTGGAGAGCTGTAGAAGATCCAAATGCACATCTGGCGCAATTCATAGAAATATTTTATACAATTACGATAAACGGTGTTTCTAATGATGTCATTCATTTTCGCCTTTTTGCATTCTCTCCACGCCATAAGGCCAAGGGATGGTTATCCTCATTAACAACACCGGCTACCAATCGAACGGAGCTAAGTAAGAATTTTCGAGCGAAAAACTTCCCTCCAAGTAAAATATTGCAATTGAAAAGTGAGATCGCTCAGTTTAGACAATTTAATGGTGAGCACTATATGAGGCATGGGACGTATTTAAGGAATTATTGAGGAAGTGCCCGCAACATGGATATCCAGACTACCAACAGGTGCATTACTTCTATAATAGTCTTAGAGAAAACATAAGGTCTATTATAGATGTTGCATCCGCAGATACTTTATTGGAAAAATATCCGGACGAGGCATTGGAATTATTAGAGAAGATGGCAAATAATAGTTATCAATGGCCATACGAGAAATCTAATGTCAAAAGAGTGGCAGTGGTAAAGGATAAGGATATCATTGCCATCCTAACCGAACATATTTCCGTGCTAAGTATGAAATTGAATGCGATCTAGCAAGCAACGCCAAGGGAACCAGCAGTAGTTGAAGAATTGGTGAATTTTGTGGGATAAAGGAATTTCAACAACAAATACAGAAATAATCAGGCGCCTACACATTATCATCAAGGGCTACAGAAACCATGAAAAGTTTTCTTATGCTAACAAATGTTTTGCGGCCACCCCGGGTTTTAATGTGGGGAATCAAGGTGGAAGTGAAGTAGTCAAGAAAAAGCCATCTTTGGAGGAGATGTTGGCCTCATTCATTGGAGAAATAAGAGCAAGATTAAATAAGGATGAGGCTAAGATTTATAGAATTAAGGATCAAGTCACAAAACTGAATACCAATGTAAATACTACACTGAAATCATTGGAGACATAGGTGGGGTAGGTAGCCATAGTTGTAGGAGGACAACACTAGGAAAGCAAATTCCAGAGTGACACAGAGGTTAATCCGAGGGACCATTGAAAAGCCATTCATGTGAGGAGTGGTGCGAGAATATGATGGTCCAAAGATGTTAGTCGAGCAAGAGCATGAGGTTGAGGATGAATCCATGGAAAGAAAGGAAGAAGAAGTGGTAGAGGCCGAGATGAAACCTATAGAAAAACCTAAGGCCACCACTACTCTGATGTTCCCGAGAATAGAGGTACCAATCGATTTCCCACAAAGGTTTCAAAAAAAGAAGTTAGATGATTAATTCGCTGAAATCTTTAAGAAAATACAAATTAACATACCTTTTGTGGATGCCTTAGGACAAATGTCGGATTATGCCAAGTTATTGAAATATGTAATGGTAAAGAATAGAAAAATTACGGCATACGAGATAGTAAAATTGACAGAGGAGTGTAATTTAATTATTCAAAGGGAGTTACCCCAAAAGCTTAAAGATACGGGGAGTTTCACGATTTCTTATGTAATTGTTGGTGCAACTGTTAATAAGGTATTGTGCAACTTGGGAGCAAGTATAAATTTAATATCGTTATCAATACTCTGGAAATTGGGGTTAGGCAAGGTGAAGCTGACGATTGTCACTTTGCAACTAGCGGATCAATTAGTGACTTATCAAAAGGGGTGATAGAGGATGTTTTCGTAAAAGTAGATAATGCATCTTTCCTGCAAATTTTATATTGTTAGATATGGAAGAATATAGCGAAGTTCCACTGACTTTGGGACGACCATTTGTAGCTACAGGCAGAGCACTCATAGATGTGCAGAAACGGGAATAACATTGAGGGTAAATAACGAACATGTACTGTTTTTGATCTATAAATGAATACAATTGCACCAGAATATCAAGCATTGCAACATGATAGATGTCATCACACCATGCATAGAATCCCAGTTCGAGAGGGTTGTGATGAAGAATGCATTAGAATGGTGTTTGACTCAGTCGCAAAGGTCACAAGATATGTGTTTCGATGTTACTAACATGACATATTTGAATACGTGTTTGCTTTAGATTCAGTGGAAGAACATGTACCAAAGAAAGGAGATCGGGCAGCCTCACACGGTTGTGTGAATTTACACGATCACTCACATGGGCATGTGAATTCACACGACCCATCCATACAATTTGTTTCTGAAGACAACATGGTAGACGCACACAGGCGTGTGAAATCACATGACCTAGTCGTGCGAAATGTCCCTCCAGTACAAATTCGACAGATGAACTCCCTGCTTCACTAGAATGAAAACCTCTTCCAAACCACCTTCGATATGCATTCTTGGGTGAAAATGAGACCTATCCAGTAATAGTTTATGCTTTCCTTACTTCAATTCATTTGGATAAACTTCTTAGAGTCTTGAGGGAGCATAAATCTTCTATTGGTTGTTCAATATCTGATCTTAAAGGTATAAGCCCATCGATCTACATGCATAAAATTCGGATGGAGGATGATTGTAAACTTTCTGTACAGCACCAACGTCGAATAAACCCAATCATGCAAGAGGTTGTTAAGAAAGAAGTGTTGAAATGGTTAGATAATGGATTATATTTGATATATCTGATAGCAATTAGATTAGTCCGGTACAGGTAATGCCTAAGAAAGGTGGGATGATCATAGTTAAAAGATTATAGAGACTAGGGTTGTTTGGGGTTGGTGTATTTGCATTAATTATAGAAAATTGAACGATGCAACTCGTAAAGATCACTTTTCCCTCCTCTTCATGGTTCAAATGCTAGATTGTCTTGCAGGATATGAGTATTATTGTTTCTTAGATGGTTACTCAGGGTATAACCAGATTGTTATTACCCCCTAAGGACCAAGAGAAAATAACATTTACATGTCTTTACGGTGTTTTTGCATTTCGTATATTACCGTTTGGTTTATGTATTACTCCTGCAACTTTTCAAAGATGCATGACGGCAATATTTCACGGCATGATATAAAACCTCATGGAAGTCTTAATGGATGAATTCTCTATCTTTGGTAGTTCATTTGATCATTGCTTGCACAATCTAACCATTGTTTTGCAAAGGAGCAAGGAGACTAACTTATTATTAAATTGGAAAAAGTGTCATTTTATGGTACAAGATGGAATTGTACTTGGTCATTGTGTTTCTTCTGCGAGGATTGAAAGTTGGCCAGAGAGAATGTGGTGGCTATTGAGAAGCTTCCTCCACCGATGAATGAGAAAGCAGTAAGGATTTTTTCGGGACATGCAGGTTTTTATAGGAGATTTATTCTTGATATTTCTAAAATAACTAAGCCCCTATCCCATTTACTTGAAAAATATGTGCCTTTTGCTTTCACACCTAATTGTATGCAAGCATTCGAGTTGTTGAAGAAGGTTTCGATAAGTGCACCAATTTTGATAATACCAGACTGGAGTCAGTCGTTCGAGATTATGTGTGATACAATTGACTTTGCATTGGGAGCTGCGTTGGGTCAAAAACCATGATAACTATTTTGGGTAATCTACTATGCGAGTCGAACACTTGACTCGACCAAGCAGAACTACACCACAACGAAAAGAGAGTTACTTGCAGTGGTTTTTTCATTTGATAAATTCAGAGTGTATTTTATAGGGTCAAAGATGATAGTCCACACAGACCATTAAGCAGTTAAGTATATATTTTCAAAGAAGGATGCAAAGTTTAGGCTCATTCGATGGATACTCTTATTGCAAGTGTTTAACATCGAAATTCGGGATCGAAAGGGAAGTGAGAATGTGGTGGCAAACCATCTTTCGCAGCTAGAGCATACGAATAAAGAGGAAAAGACGGGCATAAATATCAAAAACATATTTTCGGAAGAATTAATCCTGATGTTAGGGACAAATATTCCATGGTACGCCGATATTGTGAATTTCTTAGTAAGTGGAGTTTTACTACCAAATATACATATCAAAGGGAGGTCACTTTTGTATCTTTGAACAATACCATTCATCGCCAAGCGGGGGTCAAAGGGAGTGCCTCAAGAAGAATGGGCAAGTATCTTTGAACAATACCATTCATCGCCAAGCGGGGGTCACTTTTGACCAACGCATACTACAACAAAGGTATTACAATGTGGTTTCTTTTGGCCTTCAATTTTTAAAAACTTCTAAAAGTTTGTTTTACATCACGATAGGTGTAAAAGAATGGGAACAATTTCTAGGCGCCATAGAATCCATTGACAAACATGATGGAAATGGAGTTATTGGATGTATGGGACACATATTTCATGGGGATATTTCCTTCTTAATGTTGGTACATGTACATCATTCTTGCAGTAGATTATGTATCCAAGTATGTGGAGGCAATCCTAACAAAAACAAATGATGCACGGATTGTATTGAAGTTCTTGCTAAAGAATATCTTCACACGATTTGGTACTCCACGAGCTCCAGTTTGTGATGGGGGCTCTCACTTTTGTAATAAGTTGTTTAACAATCTCATGGAGAAGTACGGAGTAAAACATAGAGTCACCATAGCTTATCACCCACAATCGAATGGTCTGGTCGAAGTTTTGAACAGAAAGATCAAATAGATATTGTAGAAGACGGTCAATATAAATCGAAATGATTAGGCTTGTAAGCTTGATGATGCTTTGTGGGCTTATCGTGCGGCATACAAAACACCTTTAGATATGTTGTCGTATTTATTAGTCTTTGGAAATCCATGCCATCTTCTGATGGAATTAGAACATAAGGCACTTTGGGCAGTGAAAAGGCTAAATTTTGACATGTCCGTTGTGGGCGAAAAAGGAAAGCTGCAAATAAGTGAGCTAGAGGAGTCCTTCCAAGATGCTTATGAGAACACTCAAATTTTTGAAGATCGCATGAATAGATGGCATTATAAATGAATTTTGAGAAGAGAGTTTTTACCTGGACAAGTTGTGCTTTTGTATAATTCTTGTTTAAAACTTTTTTGGGTAAGTTCAAATCAAGGTGGTCAGGTCCGTTTGTCATTGAAGAGGTTCTATCGTTGGGAGCTATTGAACAGTTAGCAAAATACGGTTGAACTTTCATTGTTAATGGCAACGAGTTAAGCATTATTCTGAGCAAGAAAGGGAGCAGGAAGTGTCGACCATATTCTTGATTGATCCTTAAGAAAATCAGGTGTCTGACTGAAGATGCAAAACTTAGCACGTTTTGTTCATTTGATTATTGTTTTTTTCTAACTTAATTTTTTGTTTGTGTCATTCACTTTCAGCATTTACTTTCTTGCTTATATTTTCATATTTGCTTATAAGTTATATTGCTATCCAACTGATAATAACAAGTGCTAAAAACAAGTATTAAAAACGAGTTTAAAATTAACAAAGGGTGTTAAGTCTTCCGCTATTAAAAACCAAATCATCTAAAAGTTAAGTGTTAGCTGACGCAGTTAAGTTATACTATCAGCAGCCTAGTTGAGTCTGTTGAGTGGGTAACTTTACTGAAGAAAGCCAACCTAGTTGTCCCTCAAGGACTTAGCTGATTTGAGTCAACTTTGTTGAATATTTAAAAAGGACTAAAAAGTGAAAATTTTGTAAGGTTTATTCAACAACCCCCCCCCCCCCTCTAACCATTACTTCACACCCCTTGGGACCTACAAGTGGTATCAGAGTGGTTGGTTCATTGAGCCTTCCGCACTGGTTACTGAACTTGATCTCAAACTTTTTCAAAAAGCTTAACAATTGTGTTTTCAAAGTCTTTTTTTTTAAATCAAAGTTATTATCATGGAAGCCAATCTAACTCGCATTCCTATGTTTACTGTGGAAGAGTTTGATGATTGGAAAATTCACATGCAGGCTCACCTATCAGCCTTACACGATGAAATATGGCTTGTGATAGAAGATGGGCCACTGCAAATAATGAAGGTTAATACTGCTATAAGAAGAGCACCTGCAGCTGAAGGAGAGGATGTTGCACCAGTAGAAGCTAGACAAGCCATGGTTGAAAAACCTCGTAGTGAATGGACTAATGAAGATAAAAATTTGACAATGTGGCCAAGGATATTCTCTACAAGACATTGGACAAGGCTATGTTCAACAAAGTCAAGTCATGCAAATCAGCCAAAGAAATTTGAAATAAAGCCCTGATTTTTGAAGGATCAGAACAGATTAAAGAGAATAAATTAATTGTTGCTGTTCAAAAATTTGAAAATTTTAAAATGCATGCAGGTGAAGTCTGGATCAGCTGGATGCCAGATTCACAGAGATAACAAATAAGCTTTCAGCTCTTGGGAAAGAATACACTCAGAAAGAGATGTGCATGAAGATACTAAGAGACCTCCCAGCTGAATGGGAAATGAAGGTCATGGCCCTGAGTGTAGGACCCCGAAATTTCGACTACTTGTAATATAGTAAATTTTGCATATGAGTTTATTTTGTGTGGTATTTCCCTATAATATTTCAATGTTGATTCTTCCCGAATTTTAGGGTGGAATATATATATATATATATTAAGAATATACGTATTTTAGTTTATTTAAATGGTTACAAAATTCTAGGTCTGAATTGAAGTATAAAAATTTATATAAATACCTAATTTGGATAACTAGTTCTTATAGGGGTCAAAACACAAATATATATAAGTATATATCTATTAGCTGATAGGATTAAGAATGGAAAACTCATCTAATGGTGCCACCACTTGCTTAACCATGTTGACACTAAGCAAAATGAGGGTAGCTGGATACACGAGGGGTTAAGAGATTTAAATTGGTTCTATGATAAGGATTTAAACAAAACAATATAAAATTATTAAAAACACAAAGATAAGAAAATTCCACATAGAATTAAGGAAGAAAGGCAACGGAAAAGGGAAAAAAAAAGGAGAGAAACAAGAGAAAGCTGACCAATTTTGGAAACGGTGAGTGGTTTTCTAAGCTTAAATGTTTTAATCATTAGTATGAATTCCTTTTCATGTGAATTGGTTTGATTAAAAATAATTAAGTTGAAGTTTAGTGGAAAGGAAAACTTCACCCAATAAGTTGAATGGGTGTTAAGATTTTATTATATTAATTATAAGTTTTCCCAATTCATAAAATGAATACATATGCAACCTGGATTTCATGTTATTTTGTACATTAGATTGCTTGGTTGCTTTGTTGTATTCATCTTAGTTGCCTAATCATTAACTGGAAATAGGACCAAGAAATGTTCACCCTAAATAGATTAACATATTAACTTAAATAACATTCGTTCTTTGCCAGTTAATATTCTATTGTACAAATTTGTGAATTACCTAATAGTAAATTGGATTTGTTCATGTCGTTTGTTAGTTTGCTTTATTTTGAAATTAGGCTGAATTTCTTAAACCCAAATAATTGCTTTTAAACCTCTAATTTGATTAAGAATATATATATATATATATATATATATATATACATACATCAGTTTTAGTACAATTAATTCAAAAATCATGCACTTTGTAATGTTAAGGATGAAAAAAAAATGAATTTAAAATATTTATAACTAATATATTGTGGATTTAATGAACCTGACTAATAAAAACACTTATAAAAGAAAATTGAATTCATTCTCCAATGAATAAAGTTGGTACGACAATTAAAATAATTAAACTACTGGCACATTACTTCATGGATTGATAAATTTAATTTATGTAGTAGATTTAATTGGTTAGGATAAATTACTGTTACCATACCTAACTAAATTATTTTTCAAAATTGGTTACACGATCTGGAAGAAATATTAATTTGTTATTTATTAATTTGCCTAATTGATTTAGTAATTAGAATGATATTGTCAATTTGCTCAAGAAAATTATTTGCTTATTGCATTACTGCATGTGTCTTGTATATTTGGTAAGTTTCGGGCCCTAGTGTGGTGTGGATAGGGCTGAGTTTGGCTGGTCAGGCACGGGCCTGCGGTCTTAAAAGGTTCTTTGCTATCCACCACCAAATCCCACCGCCTAAGGACGAAATGTTCCAAGGGTTGAAGTAGGTCACAGGATCGGTATATTCCGGAATATGACTTCTCTGGGCTTCGCGAGCCCCAGTGTGGAGAGTCGAGGCGTAGTGTGGTGCAACAAGGGGGTAAGGCTTTACGCCAACGCGATAAAGGAGTGATAAGCGAGAACGGGGATCACTTACCGTTAATGAACGATTTCCCCCCGTTAATGTGAAATTTGAATTAATTGTTCTACAGATTGATTGAGTGCATGTTTCTATTGAATTGAAATGATTGCACTTATAAAGAATAATTGAATCTTTCTTAACATTAAACTTTTCTAAAAAGTCACACTGCACACGCACACCCACTCACTGAGGTTTTCTTCTCCTCACGTATATATATTTTTCTAAAAAAATATTTCAGGCAATAATCCAGGCGACAACGAAGGAGTTGAGGAATTTCCTTTATCTGAATAGCTAGTGTCAGACAAAAGTATTTTGTTAAAGGTCTTGACGACCTCCCTATATATGTATATGACGTATTTTGGCGAGAATAATGATTGTAATAATAGTTTTATTTATAGGAATTATAGACTTGGTCGACTTTTCTCCTTTCATGTAATTTATTTACGATGTACGTTAAACTTGTAATAACTATGTGAATATTATGCTCTTTTGTTAATAAATAATAGATTTTGGTTATTATTATATCGTAAGTTCGGGCGTAATGAGTGGTATCGAGCGTAGGTTTGTAATACATTTTACACCTATGCCTACCAGGATAGGATCCTTGGATAGTAGTTAGGATAAGTGTATAACCTGATGACTTTAATATAACGATCTCTCTAACTTTTAAGATGAAAATTTTAGCAATTTGTTTGATTATTTTACTAACCAAGTTATAATGTGTATTAAGGCATGGCATCAGATCCCGAGTCATCCACTAGAAACTCTGAATTTAGTTCAACCATTAATGATCAACTGAGATGGGCTCGAGAGCAAATCTCCAACTTGGAAGACATTGTGCGACATTTGTCAGAAGATAATGAATATTTGTATCCAGAGACGACAACAAATGGGAAGAGCTCTCCTAAATCAGGAGGTGTTTGTGCAACAACAGGGACAAGTGATTCAACATAGGGAGGATCAGATAAATACACTTCAACATCAAGTGGGCGACCTTGGGAGCAATTGGACCACATGAGCGAGGGGTTACGAGATTAGATCCTCCATCAAGTGATGCGGATCGTGGTGTATCAGCATACCTTAGCTAATATACGAGCACGGTATTTTGGTCAGGAGATGAAATTCCGGGGTTGCAATAGGACCTAATAACCATTTAGTCCAACCAACACATCACAACATAGAACCGAGGAAGGGGACCTTGAAGAAGATCTGAAGAGGACCTGCGGACGGAATAGAGATCGAGGAAAGAATGGGACGAAGTGGATGAAGATGTACATAGTGATGTAACTAATGAATAGGTCCGTAGTGGGATAGGACTCATAAATCTTGTGTACAAATATCGGAGGGTGAAATGTATATATAGTAATTGTTAATGAATACAAATAGTAGTACTATCTAGTTGTAGTGTGGTAGGATGTGTGGAATATTGTATATAGCACTATTATCATGAATGTAATCGTCACATTTTGTGTATAAATGATGATTACCTGTGACTATTTGATTTAGTTTAAATGTTGTGTTCTTACATTTTATTGATTTATTATTAATTTTGCAATATATATGGTCGATAGGCGTGGTGAGAAGACCACTGATTGAATCATCAAGATGAACCTCAACGACATCGTGAGCGAACTCCCGCACATGAAGAACCCCAACCTGACCACCGCTACGGGGAGACAACCTAACGGCACAAGCCTTGCAACAAATCTTTGTTATTTATGCGGCAACAAGCAAATCAACCCCGACATCAAAACCCCCTGGCGGTATTGGTTGCGCCACGATAAGATGTTGGAGCGATTTTTAAGGTTTGACCCTCTTGAGTTCTTAGGTAACCGGATGATATCAAGGAGCGGCGTTGGCTAGAAGATGGAAATCATACTCTTGGCGTTATAATATACGGAAGAGCAACAAGTTTCTTGGTTGTCTTTCGCCTACAAGCCATGTTGCTACTTAATTGGTGGAGAACAATTGAAGAAAAGTGGAATCGAGAGGAACACGAGAGAACTTGGAATAACTTTGTACGAGAATTCAAGGATCAATACATACCACCGAGTGGTTAGAGAAGCTAGGAGGGATGAATTTTATCATTTGAAATAGGGAAGTATGTGGTGGCTCAATATGAGTCCGAATTCCATCGTCTGTCTAAATATGCGCCAAGCTTGGTCAATACGGATGAGGATAAACAATACAAGTTTATATGTGGGTTGAAAATGGAGATACAAGATAGACTATTATCGGTTGAACTAGAGTCGTATCTCTTGCGATTAAAGCGACAACTAGAGTTGAAAGTGGTATTAGTCGTCTTGGGTTCTGAGAAAAAAGGGCTGCCAACAATTTTAAACCACCCTCCTTTGATCAATTGTACGCAATCAAAAATTTCATTGGGTTAGCTATGGAAATACAGTGGAAGTAAACAACAAATACGTCCAGAGATACAAGGAAAACCCTATCCTCATTGTAACAAAACAGTCATGATCCATCCCAATGTTGGCGTAAACTTGGAAGATACCTCAAATGCGGAAGCACTCAACATCGGATAAAATATTGTCCTATGATGGCACAAACAAGTGACAAGCGAAGCCGCGCAAGACCGGGGAAATAAAAATGATCGTGGGAAGAATGGGCCAAGACCTAGGATACGAGCACGTGTGTTTGCACTCGAAGGACAAGAAACACCGGAAGACACGAATGTAGTGGAAGGTGCGATACTTGTCTCACGAAAACTATCTTAGAGTTTTGCTTGATCCTGGATCATCGCATTCGTTTGTGGCCCCTCATTATGCACATAAATTGCGTTCACCTATATAACAACTACCATATTGCCTAGAAGTTTCTACACCAATGGGCACTAGTGAGGTGGTGACTCGATATATAAATCATGCGATGTTGCTATTGGAAAAAAAAAAATTCGGCTAACTTAGTCTTACTACCAATCCAAGAGTATGGCGTCATATTAGGAATGGATCGGTTGTCCCAAACATCATGCGCAAATGGATTGTCGTACCAAAGCTGTTAAGTTATGTGAACTAGGAGACACTGAAGTAGAATTGATAGGAGCATTTCGGCGTTATCGTAGCTCAATTATTTCAAACAATCAAAACAAGGAAAGCTCTTTTCAAGGGAGCTCAAGGCTATCTTGCCTTTATCATCAATAAGCCGAAAGATAGGAAACATATAGATGAAATACCTATAGTATCTGAATATCCTACCGTTTTTCCTGAAGAACTTACTTCGCTACCTCTAGAAAGAGAAATTGAATTCACCATCGACGTCTTACCGGGGAACATCTCCAATAGCCAAAACTCGCATATCGAATGGCCCCGATCGAGTTGCGGAATCAAGTCTCAATTGCAAAAATTATTGGATTTAGGATTCGTTCAACCCAGTACATCCTCGTGGGGAGCTCCAG